>JANAVB010038018.1:11758195-11900695 GCA_029216955.1 Iris pallida | reverse complement strand
GATGAGATGTTTGCTCCAGTAGCAAAAATGAGCACCGTAAGAACTCTGGTCTCCATTGCAGCAAACTATGGGTAGAAGCTATACCAATTAGATGTGAAGAATGCCTTTCTCTATGGGGACCTACACGAAAAAGTGTACATGGAACTCCCGCCAGGGTGCTACGCTACAGAATCAGACGGAGGGACGTCGCATGGAAAAGTGTGTAAACTAAAGAAGTCGCTATATGGGCTCAAGCAATCTCCTCGAGCCTGGTTTGACAGATTCAGAAAGGCTGTTACAAGCATAGGATACCATCAAGCAAATGCAGATCATACGATCTTTCTTCAGCATGCAAGAGGCCACATCACTATACTTGCTGTATACGTGGATGATATAGTAATGACAGGTAATGATGAAGTCAAGATCGCTAAGCTGAAGTCAAAACTCGCGAAGGAGTTTGAAGTGAAGGATTTAGGATCGATGAGGTACTTTCTAGGTATCGAGGTGTGTGAAGGCGAACAAGGAATTATTCTCTCACAGAGAAAATACACACTGGATCTGCTGAAGGAAACAGAGATGCTGGGATGCAAAGTAGCAGTCACTCCAATTGACCAGAAGTGCAAGTTGGGAGCAGAAGCAGGAGAGCCACTTGATCGTGAAAGATATCAACGACTTGTAGGGAGATTGATTTATCTGGGGCACACTTGCCCTCATATCTCATTTGCGGTGAGTATAGTAAGTCGTTACATGCATGATCCAAGAATGGGTCATATGAATGCAGTGTTTCAGATCTTGAGATATCTGAAAGGGACGCCGGGGAAAGGGCTATGGTTCAAGAAGAATGGATATATAGAAGTCGAGGGATACTGCGATGCAGACTGGGCAAGCTGCATAGACGATAGAAGGTCTACCACGAGATATTGTGTCTTTGTAGGAGGAAACTTGGTCTCATGGAGAAGCAAGAAACAGTTAGTGGTAGCACGATCTACAGCTGAAGCAGAATACAGAGCAATAGCCTTAGGAGTATCGGAATTGTTGTAGGTGAAAGCGTTGCTGACAGAGTTGAAGCTGGACAAGGGAGCACCGTTACGTCTTCTGAGCGATAGTCAAGCTGCAATAAGTGTAGCTAACAATCCAGTTCAGCACGACAGAATGAAGAACATCGAGATCGATCGATTCTTCATCAAAGAGAAGCTGGCACAAGGGATACTGAAGATTGATCATGTTCGCTCAGAAGAACAAATGGCAGACTGTTTAACTAAGGGTCTTAGTTCGTTAAGTCTGTCGAAGCTATGTAACAAGATGGGAATGATTAATATCTATCGCCCATCTTGAGGGGGAGTGTTGAGAACTAATAAGGGATTTAGTCCCATATTGGAAAAATATAGTATGAAGATGAGCTAGACGCCCTATAAATACTGGAGTAGCCAATCAATAAAAATACAACAATTATGCTCTACAATTAGCAATCAATATGCATTGGTAAAGAGAGGAACTAATCTTCCTATGTTCTATTTTTGGACTGTGTTTACCTATTAGTTAAAGTAAATATGTCTTCATCAGATGATACTAAATAGGCAGTATAGGTTAGGAGTTACTACACATGGATAACCTTCTTCCAATAAATGCATCATATATCAATAGACTAAGAACTCCTTTGAGAGAGAGAGAGAGAGAGAGAGAAGGTTTTGTTTGGTTTGTATTTAGCTTCACACAATTTCACACTTCTGCTCTACTCTAGAAGTCTATAGTTAAAATAGTATTAGTTGGCTAACTGAAATTTTTGGACAGAGGTTCTTATAATGATATGAAGCTCAGTAAAGTTACTTAAAGAAGTTATAAACTAGACATCAGAATGCAAGTCAACATGACAACACAAAATTACAGACAATTACGTGGCATTACACATTCATACAACATATCTCAAAAAATAAAAACAAAAGCACTATTTTGATCAGAATATTAGTACCTAACCTCATCAAGAAGTCGGAGGCCAAAATATAGAAACCCCAAAAGTAGAATGTCAACATATAGGACTTCATTTTAGTTGTCTGTCTGCTTCCTCCAAAAGGGCAGGTTACAGTTCTCGCTTAAGTGCTACCAGGAACATCACTACCTTCTGCCAGTTTGCGGTTTAGATAACGAATGACAACATCTTCAACCCTATATATATGCAACAAGTATAAAACATTGGTCAAGAGTATATATATCCAGAAAATGGCCAGCTATTATTTTATATTGCACGGATATGAATAAAACACGATATGATAAGGACATGATGACAATTTTGGCATGTCCTAGTGTATTTTGAAGTGTCTATGTCATGTCCGACATGACACAGCATCAATTTTGGGAGTTCCCGTGTTTCCTAGGCTACATTAAGAAAACTACTAGTAGCGCAAAAAAGAATCAACTTTAACTTAATACAATGTGGTGGCTCAGGAATTACCATAGCTGGTTGTAAATCTTCGCTCCTTCTCAGCATTACGACTCCCCTCCCCGGCAACAAGCTTCAGGTCCCTACTCTGCGACGCAATAAGAGCATTTATGAACTCCACGGGTGACTGGCTGAACCCAAGAAAGAATGCCCTCCTCCTCCGGTGCTCATGTATCTTCTTAGTCGATGCACAGATCACCTCATCGCAGGCCTCGATCTCCTTGTGCTTCTCGGTATTAGAGAGGAATGCTGCTATCTCCTTCTGCACCGAGAAGGGTACGTCGACCAGTACATCGTAGCACACGTTCCCCGCAGTCCTATTCCCCGAGAGCCGGACCTTGTGCTACAGCTGTATCGGTTGCGGCTGCGACAGGTGCTACGATATCTTCTGTGAAGTTAGTTTCGGGGCATAATTTTTGATAGAAAACTGAAAAATAAAATGATTGTAAAAACAACGTTTCGATGAAACACTTCAAAGAAGGTGCACAACAGAGATCCTTGGAGGATTCTAGGTTACGAAAATATAAAAAGATTTTGTAACAGCAGCAAACGAATGTAATTCTTCTAAAAAGAAGTTACAAATCAAATTACTAGCAGCAGCAGCGATAGTCCACTAACAGTTTCTGATTAGATCAGAACTGTTCTCGTTCAGAACGAGTTGAAGTGGATGACAGGCGATGAAGTGGATGAAAGAACAGCCTGCAGGGGTAAATGATTACCGACGCTCAAAGCTTGATTTGCCCCAAACGAATAGCTACCAGGAACCAGCAGGTTCGACGGAGAAATTTGGAACACTCTGCTCTTCTGACTCGTCTGATGGCGCACAGACTCCTGCGCTAAGTGGCGCTGGAGCTCTACTTTACTTCGCTCTCAAACTCTATAAAATTTGTAAGGAATGTGTTATGAACACTTTTCTTTTTTTACGGAGAGAGAGAGAAGAGAATCTTATATAGGCCCGTGCTGTAACTGTCCAGTTAGCAGAACGTTCGGTACGTGCAAAAAATTGCTCCGAACGTGCTGTAACCACTCAAATCGTGCACAGACACGATCTGAGCCAACTGGCGTACATCACGCGCCACCTACGCAACTTGTGCCATACGCGCTAATCATACATAGCACAAAATGCGCAACTGCACCACATGTGCACCGTGCGCACCAACTGGTAGCGCCAACTGATGCGCCATCTGGCCGTACGATCGGGCAGCGACAACTGGCGTGCGAACGGCTGCGCAAGAGGCTCACGCAACGAGCACAACTTAAGCGCACTATACGTCTTGCGACGATGCTGACGTGCTAAGTGCAAAGTATGCCAATAAATTGTCATATTACGCCTCATGAGCCCGAGTCCGAGTCCGATTCCCTTTCCGAGTTGCTAAGTCCTTACGGGTCTTAACTCCAATGGAAATTAATTCCCAAGAGCAAAAAGCTTAAGCTTTACCATGGAGACTTAACCTTACCTCCTAGTAAAATCACCCACATGGTTCCCTCCTTAGGGTCACCATCACATGTGCATATCTCAACAACATATACCAAGTATATATATTGAGATACCTCATGATGCTTTTCCAATGTTGGACTAAACTTTACTAGGCATGTGTTGAGAGCAAGCTCTCTTCACATGTTACAAAAGAAAAGCTCCAACAATCTTCTATATATCTCGATATATGGAGTTTCTACAGTAACTGTCCATTATGCATTAGGAGAGATGTCGCTTACGACTTGAATCTTCCCGCATGGGTCAAACAACAGACTATAATACAAGAATGGACTAAGCCTTAAATTCTGCACCATAGCTGAAATCTTTTCCACTCACATAATATAGTTACATGTGCTTCTGGCTGCACATTAAAGGCTATGTGCCAGCCTAGTTTCAGTGTATAATTTTGGACGTCTACAAGTTTACCCTCAAGAGACGGCCTGCTATCTCTGTCTATACACTATAGGTGAATTTTTTATTAAAAAGACATGGCATGAAGCCTTGCGCTTTCCTTGCAGTGCTACGCTGCTATGTCATGGCCTAATGTCGAGGCATTACCCCTACCGGGAACCTCATCGTAGTGTCATACTACTGTAGCATGAGGTCACAGCCTCTTTGTAGTACCATACTATCCAGCATGAAGTCTTAGGCTCCTTTGCGTTGTTACCCCGCAACGACATGGCTTGCAAGGCCGAGGCTTTACTCCTATCTGGGTACCTCATCGTGGTGTCGTGCCACTGTAACATGAGAAACACCTCCTCTTTGTATTGCTGAATACCCCTCTTTAATTTTATTATACAGCATTAGGCTACCTGCCTATTTGTGGTGCTACTCCATTGTGACTTGGCTCGCAAAGCCGAGGCATTACCCCTTTCGGAAACCTCATGATAGAGTCACCCCACTGTAGCATGGAGTTTCACTCCTTGTAGTATTGCGCTACCGTGCTTCCTGTAAAGCACACTAGGCATTCACTCTGTCTGAGAACTCATTAAGGCGTTTAAGCCAACCTCTCACAGGATGTATTTTCCACAGAAAACATACAGTAGACAACAGTGGTTGTAGGTCCGTAACCTCTCCATGCCACAGAGGATATGTACCCACTCTTTCTGATATTTTTTTAGTTAATGGTCCTCCCTTAACCAAAAGCTAGATGCCTAGTAGATTTTTCTTTAAACTAATAGCATAAAACTTTATGGTAGGATTACAATAACATAATATCATAATGCCTTCAAGCCCATTTTTCTTGCTGTGTCATCGACCAGCTGGCGCTTGAGGCCCTTGGTGAACGGATTCGCCAGGTTCTCCTGACTCCAAATATCAATTACTACAATAACACCTCTTGATGAGATCGTGTACCGCCCTTTGCTTTAAACGTACAATCCTCTTCTTTCCGTTGAAGAGGTCATTTGATGTCACCGCTGCAGTCGCCTGGTTGTCGCAGTATATCAGTATTGTCGGTATTTGCGTCCCAACCACTGGAAGATCATACATGAGCTCCCGAAGCTATTTTGCTTCCTCTGCAGTGGTATCAAGTACAAAGAACTCAGATTCCATGGATAACTGTGAGAGCATAGTCTGCTTCTTCTATTTCCACGATATAGTAGCTCTACCCATTGTGAAAATAAATTCATCTGTGGACCTCTCGCTCTCCAACTCTGAGCACCAGCTGGCATCACTGAAGCCTTCTACTACAGGCGGATCTCCGCTATAGTGTAGTGCATATGTCTGAGTCTTCTTGAGATATCTCATAACCCGTTTTACAGCTTTCCAGTGCTCAATGTCTGGGTTGCTCGTGAAACAACTCAGCATTTCCAAGATGAAAGCTTTGTCAGGCCATGTGGCAGTAGTAGCATACATCAAACTCCCAATAATGCTTGCATACTCCAGCTGTATGACGCTTTTCCTCGAATTAGGCTTTAGTTTCAGATCACACCTGTAAGGTGTATCGATCCCTAGAAGATCCTGATACCCGTAACGTGTGATCTTCTCAATATAATGAGATTGTGATAGCGCTAATCCAGTATCTGTCTGGATGATCTTGATCCCTAAGATCACATCAGCTTCTACTAAGTCCTTCATACTGAACTTGTTCGAGATGAACCTCTTTGTCTCCGTGATACAGCTCATATCCGTACCTAGGATTAGCATATCGTCCATGTACAGACAAACGATTATACCTCTTTCATCAGCGAACTTTATGTAAATACACTTATCCGTCTCGCTAACCCTGTAGCCATTTGACCTTATAACCTTGTCAAATTTCTCATGCCACATCTTGGGAGCTTGTTTAAGACCGTACAAGGATTTTACCAACTTGCAGACTTTATCTTCAAGACCCTTGACGAAAAATCCCTCTGGCTGTTATATGTAAATCTCTTCGATCAGCTTGCTATTTAAGAAAGTCGTTTTCACATCCATCTGATGTATCACCATCTTATGTATTACTGCGAGAGAAATCAACACTCTAATGATGGTCATTCGGGCTACTGGAACATACGTATCAAAGTAGTCGATCCTCTGCTTCTAAGAAAACCCCTTGGCTACCAACCTAGCCTTGAACTTGTCAATAGTTTCATCTGCTTTCATCTTCTTATTGAAGATCTATTTGCATCCGATGGATTTTGCTCCATCAGGAATATCAACCAATACCCAAGTGTTATTTGAGATGATGGAATTAATTTCAGTCTATCGCCTCCCTCCAGAAAACTGCGTCTCTGGTCTTCATCGCCTCATCATAGGTAAGAGAATCTGCTTCCATATGATAGGTGACAAAGTCATTTCCGAAGTCCTTCAGCCTCCTCACACGCTTAGCTAACGGCTCAGTGAGTTCTGGTTCAACCGTTGTTTCAGCAACAACATCTTCTTGGACTACATCCTCATTGAAAACTTCAGTTTCTTGCGCACCCTCATTGTTCTCCGGAATGTCCGCAAGAACAATATTTTTGTGCCTTGTAAATTTGTCTTCAAAATATTCTGCGTCACGAGATTCAATGATATAATTTGACTCAATATCAAGAAATCTCCGAGCATCACTCTTCTCGGCATAACCCAAAAGATTGTCTTTGTAGTCCTTGTCCCAAGCTTCTGAATCTTCAGATCTAGAAGCTTCACATATGCCAGACACTCCTACACTCGAATGACATTCAAGTTAGGTCTGACCTTGAACCAGAGTTCATGAGGAGTAATGTATGAAGTTGCATGAGGCACTCTATTTAGAATAAAAGTGACCGTCAATGCAGCTTCTCCCCAGTAGCACTTTGGAAGACCCGCTCAACAACATTGAATTAATTATTTCTATTAACGTTCTGTTCTTCCTTTCTGCTACTCCGTTTGATTGAGGAGAGTACGGAGCAGTGGTCTCGTTGACAATTCCATGTTCTTTGCAGAATGATGCAAATTCATGAGACCGGTACTCTCCACCTCGATCACTTCTTATTCCCTTGAGTTGTTGTCCAGTCTGCCGCTCAGCCTCGGCCCTGAACTCTTTGAACTTCTCGAATGCTTCGTCTTTAGCTTCAAAAGGTAGACAAAAGCGTACTTTGAGAAGTCATCGATGAAGGTTATGAAATACTTCATCCCGGCCTTTGTAGAGAATTGTTTGAAGTCACAGATATCGGAGTGTACCAACTCCAGAAGATCTGTGCTTCGATTAACCCGAGGAAAGGATTTCCTTGTGATCTTCGTTTGAGCACAAACTTCACATTTCTCTACCTTACCTCCACATTTGGAGATAATTCCTAGATTAGACATTCTGTTTATTTGTTTATAATGAACATGTCCTAGCCTACTATGCCACAACTCAAGAGTATAAGCAGAATGAGTGATTGCATTAACAACTTTGTACTGATTTAGAAGCTGAATTTTAAACATTCTTTCGATATAAAAAGCTTTTCCAAAGTATGTTCCCTTTATTGACATCACAATCTGACCAGCATTGATGTCCATCCTGAGGACTGTATTGCATAGTAGGCCTTCCGAGATCAGGTTCTTTGAGATAGCAGGTATATGCTTCACAACCTGAAGCGTCAGAGACTTCTCCAAAGTCAGCTTTAAAACCACCATTCCGATCCCGAGCACTTCAGCTTGTGCCTGGTTCACCACCATAACAACTTCAGAAGTTGGCGTGTAGGTGTGAACCACTCCTTGCTTGAGCAGACATGGTAGGTGGCACCGGTGTTCCACCAGTCAAAGTCAGCCCCTACAGCAGTGACTTGCACAATCATTGCAACAACGTCAGTGATCATAGAAACCTTGCTAGGCTCACCTTGCTCTGATTATTTTGTCTTCGCTTTGCGTTCATTCTTGAAGTGGCCCTTCTTGCCACACTTGAAACTAGGCATCTAAGACTTTGCCTTCTGATTCTTGAAGAAAGTCCCCTTAACTTTCAGATTGTTAGGGTCTTTCTTCTTGCTGTGGGAAGCCGCATGCTTTCCCTTGTGTTCCTTGGTGTGAACCAAATTGGCGTTAGCCAATTGTTTGGACAGTACGTCCACCTTCAGTTAAGCCCTTATTTGGTCCTCAACATAGACTTCCTGCAGGAGATCTTCCAGATTGATCTCCAAATTCTTTTTATGCATGTTTGCATAGAACTTGCTCCACCCAGTGGAGAGCTTAGAGACGATCCCTCCAACAACAAACTTATCAGGGAGGGGCATCGCCTCATCATCCAACTTCTGTCGCAGCTTCAAGAACTCCTTCACCTGCGTCAGCATTGGCTTCTCATCTTCAAAGAACCACTTGTGATATTTTTTAACTAAAAATATCTTGCTTCGGTTCTTATCATCTTCGTATAGTTTCTCCAGAGACTCCCAAATCTCTCTGGCAATAGTCTTCTTTGAATATGATTCTTCAAGAGAGTCTTCCATAGCATTCAGGATCATAAGCCTATAAATGCTATTGTCTCTTTTCCACTTGGCCTGGTTCTTAGTAGCAGCATAAATTGCGGCTGCAGATCCAGTTTCTGGAATAGTAGGTTCCTTCTCAAAAAGCACATGATCAACGTCAGAGAATTGAATATTAAGGCTAACCTTCCTTTTCCAGATTTGATAGTATTCACCATCAAATTGCTCTAACTTGTGAAGTTAGAATTGATTAGCGAAGAATGAAAGTTTTCCATTTTACAATCAAGCTTTGAGATTGTTAGTCCCGGGGAGTAATTTTATGTTTTTTGCTCTTGGAAAATTTATTTCCATGGGAGCTAAGCCTAGCGACTCGGACTCGGACTCGGACTCGGGCATGGACTCGGGCATGGACTCGGGCTCATGAGACGTAATGTGGCATTTTGTTGGCACACTTTACACTTAGCACGTCCGCATCGTCGCTAGGCGCATAGTGGGCTTAAGTTGCACTCGTTGCGCGAGCCACTTGCGCAGCCGGTTGAGCTGCCAGGTTGTGCGGCAAAGTTTACGTGGCCAGGTTGCACGGCTCTGGTTACGCGGCTCTGGTTGCGGGCTAGGTTGCGCGGCCAGGTGCGCGGGCCAGGTTGTGCGCCCAGGTTGCATGCCCAGGTTGTGCGGCCAGGTGTGTGCCCAGTTGCGTGCCCAGTGGTGCGCCCAGTTGCGCGCACAGGTGTGCGCCCAGTTGCGCCACAGGTGTGTGCCCAGTTGTGCGCCCAGTTGCGCGGGTGGTGCAGGGTGCGTAGGGCGCACAGGGCGCGCAGGTGGCGCAAGTGGCTCAGTGCACATTCTGGGTACGGTGTGCAAGGCGCGCGGGGTACGCGTGTGGCGCAACTTGCTACAGATCGTACCTGTGCATGATCTGTGCGTTTACTACACGTTCGGAGTAGTTTTTACCACGTCCCAAACATTGTTGAAACCGGTCAGTTGCCACTCAGGCCTATTTAAGGTCTCTTCTCTCCACATGACATATACAAAAAATTACACAAAAAGTTAAAAGAGTTTACTAGTGTTTCTTAACATAAGTGAACAGAAGCTGTGAGAGAGAAGAGAAGCTTTACACCAGCGTTGCTTTTACACGGGAGTCCGTGTACGATTCGAGGAGTCAGAAGAGCCGGAGTGTTACAAAGTTCTCCGACGAACTTGCTGGTTCCTGGAAGCTGTTCGTGTGGGGCGAATAAATCTTTGAGCAACGGTGATTATTCACCCCAGCAGGCCATCTTCCATCTTTCGCCTGTCATCGCTGCTGCTATTAGCAATTCGATTCGTGCCTTCTGTTTAGAAGTGCTACTGTCATTTGCTACTGATTACGAATTTTTTTTAGATTCTCGTAATCCAGAATCCTCTTAAGATCTCTGTTATGTACCTTCTTTGAAGTGTTGCATTGAAACGTTGTCTTTACAATCGTTTCATTTTTTCAGTTTTCTATCAAAAATTGTGCCCCGGTAATAACATTCTCAAAGCTTTACTGCTACGATGGAAAACTTTAATGCTTCACTCCTCAATACTGACTTTTGTAAGTTAGAAAAGTTTGATGGAGAGCATTATCAAGTCTAGAAGAGGAAGGTTTATCTCACTCTTCAACTCAGAGACGTTGATCATGTGCTTCTTGAAGAGGAACCTACTGTTCCAGATACTGGGTCTGCTGCCGCAATCATTGTGGCTACTAAACTTCAGGCCAAGTGGAGAAGGAAGAATATCATTTGCAGGCTGCTTATCCTGAATGCTATAGAGGATTTTCTAGCAGAATCCTACAGAAAGAAGACTATTGCCAGAGACATATAGGAGTCTCTGGAGAAACTGTACGAAGAAGACAAAAACAAGAGCAAGATATTTGTGGTTGAAAAATATCATAAATGCCTCTTTGAGGACGAGAAGTCCATGCTGCCGCAGGTGAAGGAATTCCTGAAGCTGCGACAGAAGCTGGAAGACGAGGCGGTGCCCCTCCCCGACAAGTTTATTGTTGGAGGGATTGTCTCGAAGTGCCCCGCTGGGTGGAGCAAGTTCTATACAAACATACATAGGAAGAAGCTTGAGATCAGCCTTGAAGATCTCTTGCAGGAAATTTATGTTGAGGACCAGATGCAGGCTCAACTGAAAGTGGACGCACTGTCCAAGCAATTGGCTAACGCCAATATGGTTCATACGAGGGAACCAAGGGAAAAGCAGGCGGCTTCCCACAGCAAGAAGAAGGACCCTGACAATCTGAAAGTCAAGGGGACTTCCTTCAAGCAAAAGAAGCTAAAGTCCCATTTGGCTTGCTTCAAGTGTGGCAAGAAGGGCCACTTCAAGAGTGAATGCAAAGCAAAGACCAAGCAATCAAAGCAAGGAGAGCCTAGCAAGGTATCTATGATCACTGACGTTGTTGCTATGATTGTGCAGGTTGATGCGGTAGGGACTGACTCTGACTGGTGGATAGATACTGGAGCCACCTGCCATGTCTGCTCTAGTAAGGAGTGGTTCACCACCTACACACCTACTTCTGAAGTGGTTATAGTGGTGAACCAGGTACAAGCTGAAGTGCTTGGGATTGGGACGGCGGTATTGAAGCTAACTTCTGGCAAGTCTCTGACGCTTCAAGACGTGAAGCACGTACATGCTATCGCCAAGAACCTGATCTCAGGAGGCCTACTCTGCAACGTAGGCCTCAGGATGGACATCAATGATGGCCAGATGGTGATGTCTATTAAGGGAACATATTTCAGAAAAGCTTTTTGTACCGAAGGAATGTTCAAAATTTAGCTTTTAAATCAGTCCAATGTAATTAATGCAATCACTCCTTCTGCTTATACTCTTGAGTTGTGGCATAATAGGCTACGACATGTTCATTGTAAACGAATAAACAAAATGTCTAGTCTAGGACTTATCTCCAAGTGTAGGGTTAAGGTAGAGAAATGTGAAGTTTGTGCTCAAACGAAGATCATAAGGAAACCCTTTCCTCGGGTTAGTACAGATCTTTTGGAGTTGGTACACTCCGATATCTGTTACTTCAAACAGTTCTCTACAAAGGCCGGGATGAAGTATATCATAACCTTCATCGATGACTTCTCTAAGTATGCGTTCGTCTACTTACTGAAGGCTAAAGACGAAGCACTCAAGAAGTTCAAGGAGTTCAGAGCCGAAGCTGAGTGGCTGACTGGACAACTCCTCAAAAGAATAAGAAGTGATCGAGGTGGAGAGTACAGGTCTCATGAATTCGTATTGTTCTGCAAAGAATATAGAATTGTCAATAAGACTACGGCTCCGTACTCTTTTCAATCAAACAGAATTGCAGAGAGGAAGAACAGAATGTTAACAGAAATGATTAACTCAATGCTGTTGACTGCAGGTCTTCCAAAGTGCTACTGGGGAGAAGCTGCATTGTCGGCCACTTTTATTCTAAATAGTGTGCCTCATGCAACTTCAGATAATACTCCTCATGAACTTTGGTTTAAGGTCAGACCTAACTTGAATGTCATTCGAGTGTGGGGGTGTCTGGCATATGTCAAGCTTCCAGATCTGAAGATTCATAAGCTTGGGACAAGGACTACAACGACGATCTTCTTAGGGTATGCCGAGAAGAGTGATGCTCGGAGATTTCTTGATATTGAGTTCAAATTATATCATTGAATCTCGTGACGCAGAATATTTTGAAGACAAAGTTGCAAGGCACAAGAATATTGTTCTTACGGATATACCGGAGAACAATGAGGGTGCGCAAGAAACTAAAGTTTTCAATGAAGAATTAGTCCAAGAAGGTGTTGTTGTTGAAACAACGGTTGAACCAGAACTCGCTGAGCCGTCAGCGAAGAATTTGAGGAGGTCGAAGGACTTCAGAAATAACTTTGTCACCTATCATGTGGAAGCAGATCCGCTTACCTATGATGAGGCGATGAAGACCAGAGACACAATTTTCTGGAAGGAGGCGATTGACAATGAAATTGATTCCATCACCTCAAATAACACTTGGGTGTTGGTTGATCTTCCTGAAGGAGCAAAATCCATCAGATGCAAATGGATCTTCAAGAAGAAGATGAAAGTAGACGAAACTATTGACAAGTTCAAGGCTAGGTTGGTAGCCAAGGGGTTTTCTCAGAAGCAAGGGATTGACTACTTTGACAAGTATGCTCCAGTAGCCCGGGTGACCACCATCAGAATGTTGATTGCTCTCGCAGCAATACATAAGATGGTGATACATCAGATGGATGTGAAAATGGCTTTCCTAAATGGCGAGCTGACCGAAGAGATTTACATGCAACAGCCAGAGGGATTTGTCGTCAAGGGTCTTGAAGACAAAGTCTACAAGTTGGTGAAATCCTTGTACGGTCTTAAACAGGCTCCCAAGATGTGGCTTGAGAAATTTGACAAGGTTATAAGGTCAAACATGGTCAGCGAGACGGACAAGTGTGTTTACACGAAGTTCGCTGATGGAAGAGGTGTGATTGTTTGTCTGTACGTTGACGACATGTTGATCCTAGGTACGGATACGGGCTGTATCACGGAGACAAAAAAGTTTATCTCGAACAAGTTTAGTATGAAGGACTTGGGGGGAAGCTGATGTGATCTTAGGGATCAAGATCATCCGGACAGACACTGGACTAGTGCTGTCACAGTCTCATTATGTTGAGAAGATGATCACTCGTTACGGGTATCAAGATCTTCCAGGGATCGATACGCCGTACAGGTTTGATCTGATGCTGAAGCCTAATTCAGGAGAAAGCGTCAGGCAGCTGGAGTATGCAAGCGTAATCGGGAGTTTGATGTATGCTACTACTACCACAAGGCCTGACATAGCTTTCGTCGTGGGAACGCTGAGTCATTTCACGAGTAACCCAGACATTGAGCACTGAAAAGCTGTGAAACGGGTTATGAGATATCTCAAAAAGACTCAGACATATGCACTGTACTACAGCGGAGATCCGTCGATAGTGGAAGGCTTCAGTGATGCCAGCTGGTGCTCAGAAGTGGAGAGCGAGATGTCCACATGTGGATATATTTTCACAATGGGTGGAGCTGCTATATCGTGGAAATCGAAGGAGAGACTATGCTCTCGCGGTCATCCATGGAATCTGAGTTCTTTGTACTTGATACCGCAGCAGAGGAAGCAGAATGGCTTCGGGAGCTCATGTATGATCTTTCAGTGGTTTAGGCGCAAATATCGGCGATACCGATATACTGCGACAACCAGGCGACTGCGGCGGTGGCATCAAATGACCTATTCAACGGGAAGAAGAGGACTGTATGGTTGAAGTACAGGGCAGTACACGATCTCATCAAGAGGGGTGTTATTGTAGTAATTAATGTTCGGAGTCAGGAGAACCTGGAGGATCTGTTCAGCAAGGGCCTCAAGCGCCAGTTGGTCGATGACACAGCTTGTAAAATGGGCTTGAAGCCATTCTGATATTGTATTATTGTAATCCTACCATAAAGTTTTATGCTATTAGTTCAAAGAAAAATCTACTAGGTATCTAGCTTTTGGTTCAAGGGGGGACCATTAATCAAAAGAATATCAAGAACGGTGGGTACACGTCCTATTGGGCATGGAGAGGTTACGGACCTACAACCACTGTTGTCTACTATTGTTTTCTACGGAAAAGGATCCTGTGGAAAGGTTGGCTTAAACGCCTTAATGAGTTCTCAGGCAGAGTGAATGCTTGGTGTGCTTTACAGGTAGTACAGCACTACAAGGAGTGAAACTCCATGCTACTGTGGGGTGACTCCACCATGAGATTCCCGAAAGGGGTAATGCCTCGGCTGTATAAGCCAAGTCACGGTGGCGTAGCACCGCAAATAGGCAGATAGCCTAATGCTGTATGTTGAAATAAAGAGGGGAGTAGTCAGCACTACAAAGGGGAGGAGTTTCTCATGTTACAGTGGCACGACACTACGATGAGGTACCCGGTTAGGGATAAAGCCTCGGCCTTGAAAGCCATGTCATTGCGTCGTAACACCGCAAGGGAGCCTAAGGCTTCATGTTGGGTAGTTTGGCACTACAATGAGGCGGTGGCCTCAAGCTATAGTAGTATGACACTACGATGAGGTTCCCGTTACGGAGTAAGGACTCGGCTTTAAGACATGTCATAGCGGCGTAGCACCGCAAGGGAAGCGTAAAGCGCTTCATGCCATGTCTCTTTATAACGAACTCACCTATAGTGTATGGACAAAGAGATATCAGGCCGTCTCTTGAGAATAAACTTGTAGACGCCCAAAATTATACATTGAAACCTGGCTGGCACAGGGCCTTTAATGTGTAGCCAGAAGCACATGTAACTACATTATGTGAGTGGGAAGAATTTCAGCTATGGTACAGAATTTAAGGCTTAGTCCATTCTTGTATTATAGTCTGTTGTTTGACCCATGCGGGAAGATTCAAGTCGTCAGTGACATCTCTCCTAATGCATGATGGACAGTTACTGTGGGGAACACTTATACCCATATATAGAGATATGTGGAGGATTGTTGGCTTTTTGACCTTTTTATATTGGAACTTTAGTCCCACGTCGGCTAGGCCAAATGAGTTGTATCTCTATATATTAGCTATGCTCTTTTAGAGATGCACATGTGGTGTGGAGGTGCACATGGGTGTGCCATGTGGGGTTATTTTTCTAATGGAAAAAAGGCTAAATCAATAATTGAAAGCATTCATGCTTTTTGCTCTTGAGAAATTTATTTCCATGGGAGCTAAGTCCCGTAGGGGCTTAGCGACTCGGACTCGGACTCGGACACGGACTCGGGCTCATGGGCTCATAAGGCGTAATGTGACATTTTGTTGGCGTACTTTGCACTTAGCACTTAGCACGTCAGCATCGCCGCTAGGCGCATAATGCACTTAAGTTGTGCTCGTTGCACGAGCCACTTGCGCAGCTGGTTGAGATGCCAGGTTGTACGGCTCTGGTTGCGGGCTAGGTTGCGCGGCCAGGTGCATGGGCCAGGTTGCTCGCCCAGGTTGTACGGCCAGTTGTGCGTCCAGTTGCGTGCCCAGATGCGCGCCCAGATGAGCGCCCAGTGGTGCACCCAGTTGCGCATACAGGTGTGCACCCAGTTGTCGCACAGGTGTGCGCCCAGTTGTACGGGTGGCACAGGATACGTAGGGCGCACAGGGCGCGCATGTGGCGCAAGTGGCTCAGTGCGTATCTGCACGCGGTGTGCAAGGCCCACGGGGTGCGCAAGTAGCGCAACTTGCTACAGATCGTGCCTGTGCATGTTCTGTGCGGTTACTGCACGTTCGGAGTAGTTTTTACCACGTCCCGAACATTGTGGAAACTGGGCAGTTGCCACTCAGGCCTATAAAAGGTCTCTTCTCTCCACATGACATATACAGAAAATTACACAGAAAGTTAAAAGAGTTTACAAGTGTTTCTTAACAAAAGTAAACAGAAGCTGTGAGAGAGAAGAGAAGCTTTGCACCAGCGTTGCTTTTGCACGGGAGTCCGTGTACGATCCGAGGAGTCAGAAGAGTCGGAGTGTTACAAAGTTCTCCGACGAACTTGCTGGTTCCTGAAAGCTATTCGTGTGGGGCGAATAAAGCTTTGAGCAACGGTGATTATTCACCCCAGCAGGCCATCTTCCATATTTCGCCTGTCATCGCTGCTGCTGTTAGCAATTCGATTCGTTCTGTTTAGAAGTGCAATGTAGAAGCATGGAAAATATCAGAATGATGGTCTATGCGGCTCGGAACAGGAGAACCCCATACGGCTCATACAGGGGCAGTCCTATGCAGTTCAGAGAGACTCTCAGTCTCATGCGGCTCGGAACAGGAGAACCCCATGCGGCTCATACAGGGGCAGTCCCATGCAGTTTAGAGAGACTCTCAGTTTCATGCGGCTTAGGGCAGGAGAATCCATGCGGCTTACATAGGGACAGTCCCATGCGGTTCAAAGAGTCTTCCAGCCTCATGCGGCTCGGAAGTACATGCGGCTCACATACGACCAGCAGAGATATGCGGCTCGATCAATACCACGTGTCCCCATGGGATCCCTTCACACAGCTGGCCATCGAGTAATGGCCTTATTTAATGCTCTGCCATGATTTGACAGCTGACAGCTCTGACATAAAGTGCCATGATGGTCCTGTCATAATGATATACCCTTCGGGAATAGAAGAAAATCTCTGATACGATCCGAGATTGCCACATGGCAGACTCCCATACGGCTCAATCGAATAACAACTTTATGCGGCTGACAGGAATCATCTTCCTGCGGCTCACCAAGAAACCATCCCATGCGGCTCGCAAGTACTATACCTATGCGGCTCGCTGAGACGCTGTCTTATGCGGTTCATGGATATCATGCGACTCTGGCAGGGTCCACCATTAAGACACGTGACAGGGATTCAATTGCCCCCATGACTTGACAGCTGGCAGCACGGGGGATTATGGGATGCGTGGTATTAAATCAATCAGAGATTTACCAGATCCCAATAACCATATTTAACGTTATCCTCATAATTAATGAGATCAGGTCACATCATTCATGATCAAACCAATGGGATACGTGGTGAGAGATCCAAGCTTGACACAACCAATCATGAAGATTTAAAGCAATCAGCATTAATCATTCACAAGATTCAATACTATCCACATTAATGGCCCAGATCCTTCACGCTTAAAGACTAATGGTTCAGATTGATTAATCATCAGGCCGTCGCCACTTTGAGAATGGGCAATCATCCAAACCCTAATGATTCCCCCACTCCTATAAATAAGCAAGGTACCATTCCCTTGCGAGAAAGAGAGATAGACAGAGAGACATTTCCCCCCTAATAATCAGAGAGAAAATAAACAGAGAAAGAGAGAAGTCAGAAGAGCAATACGAGGAGAGCAAGAAGTGCATTTCTTCATCAACGCCAACCATCTCGTCACAGGAGTCAAGGCTGCATATCGATCATCCAAGGAGTAAGGCAGGGCTGCCATCGCCTTCCCGAGCCTCTATCGTCACCCCCCAGAATCTAAAATAAATAATTATACTTAGACTGCTGTACCTAGGTTTTCGTCCCTAGGCTTTCTTTGTACAAGCGAGTTTGTAATGTGAAGTAAAAGTCCGGTCCTCCGATAATTGTTCCGTTCTTTTATATTTCATGGCAAACACAATGGCGACTCTGCTGGGGACAAACTTCTCCACTGCTGAGGAGTTGGTGATGCAGTCGGATACAGCCAAACTTGACTCCACGCAACAAAAGATGGTCGTCCGCTTCGACCAACAGGCGTTTGAAGAGATGCTCTCCGAAGAAAGCGTTGGCCCGGTCCAGAAGCGCACCCGCACGATGAAGGCTCGCAAAGAGTGGAGGCCAAAATCATTTGCTCCTCCCCAAACCCTCGATGGGATATCCTCTATTGCTCAAGACGGTGAGAAGGACTCTCCTGTGGCCCCACTTCAGACCGTAGACAACTCTGCTGTCCCCAAGTCCGGCAGAAGAAAATACTATAATGCTGGACTTGTAGGGGCAGAGAGAACTCTATGCGATCCGAGCCGCATAAGGGTATTAGCCGCAGGGAGAAAGCTCATGCGGCTGCATCCGCCAGTCGTATGAAGAAAACTCATGCGGCCATATCTGTCGGCCGTAGTTTATGCGGCTACAGTTGCCGACCGTATGGATGAGACTCATGCGGTCACTGAAGTCAATCGCTTGCAGAAAACCCATGCGGCCACAGTTGCCAATTGCATACGGCCAGCCTGTACGGTCGTGACTCCCAGTCGCACAAGAACAACTCATCCGACAGCAGAAGACAACCGCATGCAGACAGCCTGCACGGTTTCCAATCCTAGCCGTATAGCGTCCGTTCCATGCTCCTTTCGATCAGTCTTCGACCGTCTCTCATACGGACGTGACCCTGATGGTTCTTTGGATGATAAGCCAGACTCTGTGGTATTCAACTTAGACTCTTCCTATTACGCACCCGCAAGTGCTAAAAAGAAGAAGTCTAGGGCAGCGCGGGCTCATCAAGCCCAGTCAGCTGCTCCAACCTCTAACTATCGGGGCGTCCCGTTGACTATCACGCGGGCCTCTGATGGGAAGTTGTATAGAACCACTCGAGTCTAGCCCCCGGCGGCAAAAGGACAAAGTGGTTCCTCTGACCTGCATGAGGCGATCCTCCACAAGCGCAAGGAAAGAGAAGGAGCTTCGGTGTGCAAAGAGTCCTCGCTTGGACGTCACTGCACCCAAATCATCGTCAACTGCTGTTACAATAATGCGGCAGTGACGGAAGACCGGCCGTCAGTCTTCCAAAGACTACAGCATCTGAGCTCAGAGGACGAGGCACCTCCTGTTGTCTCCTGTAATTCCACTCAGAAAGTCCCCATCGAGGGGAAAGGGAAGAAGACAAGCATCTCCATCCCCAAGATATCAACCACTACAGCTAAGAGACCGTCGTCTAAACGGTTATCCTCCACCGGAGTATTCCAATACACCCGTTCAAAGACGAAATCTGCTGCAGTGGAAATTCACCATCCACATCGCTGGGGGTCGTGGGAACTGAGGGTAGCACTCCTCCGAACATCCACAACAATCTGATGTTTCAAGGAGACGAGCCCGGGGAAACAACTTCCATCAGGTACAACAGACGCTGATGTCCCCGAGGACATCCATGACTCTCAAGACGAAGCAAGCTCTGAGGCTGGGGGTACCGTTCCCTCCGAGTCCGAACCCGAAGAGAACATTCCTACCTACCCCGATGACTTCTGGGGCATGGGTATGACTCGGAGGGCACATTCCATCGTTCCTTCCATCACTCTCATGTAAGGACGGTGTTCATGACGGACAGCAATCAAGGTGGTTCCAGCGATGCCAACGCATCGACACTTTGGAGGCTACTACAGGCCTTGGTCAAGTCTGTAGATGAAATCAAAGCCGCTCTTCCAACTCATAAGGAGGGACGCCTGGCCAAACAAGTACGGGTCCCGCGGTCAATGCGGACTCAAACTCAGCGACACCGAACCCGGGCAATAATCCTCCCGAAATAACAGCCCCTACCGCGACAGATGAGGCCCGAGAAGTAAGAAGAGAGGTTCAGGAGCTCCGAGCCATGTTCTATGCCCGAGAAAACGCTCAAGACCTCAGAATACGGCAACCATACCCTGCAATGGAGGGATGTTCCATTCCCACCAAGATATAAGCCGTTCAATATCAACCCGTATGATGGCAAGACCTCAGCAAGTCGGTACATCACTTACTTCGAGGTCACCACCGACCATCTGCCCCATGATGATGCTATCCTCACGCGATTATTATTGGGGCATTGGAAGGAGTCGCCTTCGACTGGTACCGCAACCTGCCAGACAACTGCATCCACTCCTTCGCTGGCTTCAAGCGCTTGTTCTTGGAGAGATTCTACGAGGTAGGACAGGATGTCACAATGTCTACCCTCATGGACGTCGTCCAGGGAGAGAAAGAGCTGACGAGGAATTATATTAAGCGGTTTCGTCAAACCGCAATGAAGTTACCGTCTGGTAATCCGAATTCTTCCTTGATTGAAATTTGCCAAAAGAGATTACTCCCAACAATTAGTCTCTGGATGGGCGAGAGTCAATTCAAGGACTGGAAGGCATTTATTCAGTGCCACAAGTGCCGAAGAACGGTTGAGAAAGGCTCGCCAACTGGGGTTGCATATTTCGGAGGAGAGAACAAGGGCAAGCATCCCAACACCAACAACGACAATGGGGGTAGCCCCTCCAACAATCGGAACAACAGAGGCAAGCAGGCCATGGTGGCCGATACACCCAGAAGCTGAGTCACAACCAGCAGACAAACAATAGCCTCAAATCACTTATTCTTTCGAAGACGGCCACGTCAAGCCTATCTTGGACATGCTCATACAAGGAGACAGAATTCAGCTTCCTCCACCGAGACGGGAGCCTCGGCCGGCAGATCTGGAGAATCCAAAATTCTGCCACTACCACCGCTACGTCCACCATGCTACACACGACTGCTACCAACTGAAACGATACATCCAAAACATCGATTCGAACGCTCTGGCCATCGATTTCGAGGAGGTAACCGTAGCAGCCAATATGGTGTCCGTACAATTCGGCAGCTTTCTCCAACGGAGACTCAAGACGGTGTCATACCCATCCCTCTGGCGACAATGGAAATTGCTAATCTTCTGCCTGCTCATGATCAAGCTGCTGGTCTAGTACCCCTCACCACATCGCGAGAAGAAATCATGTGGGTCCATGGACCTGGTCCACGAGGTGACTCAGTCCACGCCGCCTCCCATTCACAAGAAGAGAAGTGGAAAAGTAGATCCTGCCGTACCATCTCGGCAGATTGAAGAAGTCACGGCCGTCGTTACTCGATCTGGAGCACAATCCAACCTGTGGCTGAGAACTCGACTGATGATCATCCTCCAGCTACCATTGACGCTCAGGGCCCCCTCAGCCTCCGACGACCGACAAGCCTAGGACGAAGGAGACTCGCTTCGACAAATCCCTCCGGAAAGAGACACCTCAAGGGCTGGAGAGGCCCTACAACTTCGATATACTAGCACAATTGGCCAATACACCGGCCAAATTGTCCTTATATGAACTCTGAGGCTCTCGAAGGATGTCCGTGCAGCCTTGAGCGACGACTCCAAAATGTCGACGCATACTTGGCTCAGGTCAACCTCACGGGAGATAATCAACCTGCAATCTCCAAGACAGTGCCTGTACGGGAGCGATGCCCAATATCGTCTTTTCTCCGCAGGACATGCTCATCAAAACCAACCTGCACGATCGCCCGTTATACTATGGATACATCGGCGACGTAAAAGTGGACCGGATGCACATTGATCCTGGGTCATCCATAAGCATCATTCCTAAGGGTCTGCTACATCATCTTCGCATTCTGATGCATCGCCTGACGCCTACAAGCACCGCCATCAGCGGTTTCAATTCGGGCAGGAGCTACCCAATTGGGAAGATTCGCCTGAAGTGTCAGATTGGCGATCTCCAATCAGAAGTCACCTGCTAAGTCATAGATGCCGACACTTCTTACAACATCCTCCTGGGGTACCTTGGATACACGATTACATGATCGTGCCCTCCACGCTGTACCAATGCTTCAAATATGTCGATAAGCATGGCTTCGTAAGGACAGAATTTGCCGATATCGATCCCTTCAAGGGAGTCGAATCTTATTACTCAACTCTGCCTGTACGAAAAATCAAAGAACCACCTGGGTGAAAAGATGTGCAAGCTCATGCCAAGACAGCCACAGGATCAGAGGAACCTCTGACGATCCACCTGTAGGCTCGCAAGCCAGGCAAGTTTGCACCCCTTACGGCCACTTTGCGTAAGGACGCGATCAGTCTCTCGGCACAAGAAGAAAGATGATAATCCGACTGCCGAGGTTGGGCCAAGCGCCGAGACCTACAACGGGCCACTAACAATCAGGCTGCCAAAAATCGATCACCGCAAAAGGAGAAGCTCAATCCCTCAGACAAGCCAACGACGATACGTCTTCCCAAGAAGAGTCATCATCCTGATGCAAGGCCTGGGATTCTAGTGAACCAACCACTCCCCGCCCACCATCGAGTACCAAGCTGGGGGTTGCTAGTCTGCCGACAACTCCACGTTCTGCTCCACCAGTTGAACCTCTGAAGATCAAGTTGACCAGGTCGTCTCAGTCTTCATTTATACAGGAGGTCGCCGAAGAAGAACCATAGCTAGCCAAGTATGTGGCTGCCCACACTGATGTTCCTTCCGCAGATGATGTAATCCCCTAGAAAAGATACCTTATTTCATCAATAAAGGGCTATCTTTGAACTACATCGAGCTTAATAAGCTTTGTACAATGTACGCTATGGAACATGGTATAGGCACCCACCTACACACACAGGTGACAAATGTGCACACCATAATCCAGCTTATTCCAGCAGAAGACGCGTACCGCATAATCGAGGGAGAGATCATCTGATCATCTTCGGCCGGAAAGACGATCGCGTCCCTTCACCATAAAAGAAGTCGATCTTGGGTCTGATACCGGGAGACTGCCTCTGTATCTTTATAGCCCTCAGTCCAAATATCTCATGCAAAAATAGGGATATGATCTGAAAACTATGCCAGGCTTGAACTACGGCACTGGGCGACGATTACCTTTGAAGCCACCAGTTTGGCTGGCAAGCCACGGGACTACTATAGCAAAACTCGATGTGGACTAGGGTATGTAACTCCCACGACGACCCCTGAGAGTTCAGATGAGAGAGTGTGACTGGCAGTCACATTCAACCGGATCACCAACCTCCGACTCGGATACCAGCATCAGAGACATATTCAGACAAGTCCTGTCAGCCAATATGGCATTCGCCGACGCTTACGAAGAAGACGAAAACATTCCTGAAATCCTCGAACTAGAGCCATGGGCCCAACAGCTGGATGCACAATAGGAAAAGTGGTTCGAGCAGAGAGAACCTCCTACGAAGATGGTCATACAGTAGATCTCGGCAGTGAATCTTCTCCAAAACCGATCTTCGTCAGTAAAAGCCTAACAGACAAGAAGAATCGCTGCTGGAACTGGTCAAAGAATATACTGATGTATTCGCCTGGAGCTATGAAGACATGCCGGGGTTAATCCCTATATTGCTCTTCATAAACTCAACATCCGGCCGGATGCAAAGCCAGTCAAACACAACAGCGACGCTTCCGCCCAGGTCATGGATGCGATTGAAGCCGAAGTCAACAAACTAATAGCCAGCGGCTTCATTCGTGAGGAACAACATCCGATTGGGTCGCCAATATAGTACCAGTCCTCAAGAAGAATGGAAAGATTCGAATCTGCATCGACTTCCGCAATCTGAACGAGGCATGCCCTAAAGATGAATTCCCCCTCCCTATCAGACATCATGATTGATAATACCTGCGGCTTCGAACGTATGTCATTATGGATGGCTTCTCGGGGTACAACCAAATCAAGATGTCTCCTGACGATGAAAAGCATACATCATTCCGAACACCGATTGGCACATACTGCTACACAGTCATGCCTTTCGGTTTGAAGAATGCAGGTGCCACATATCAAAGAGCTATGAGCATCATCTTCAGAGACACTTACGCAAGATGGTAGAGTGCTATGTTGATGACATCGCCGTCAAGAGTCGCTGTAAGGGAGCCATCTGCAGGATCTGAGGACGGTATTCGACCTGATGCGAGCCCACAATCTGAAAATGAACCCTACGAAATCTTTCTTGGGCGTATCCAACGAAAAATTCTTGGATTCATCATCACCGCTCAGGGCATTCATGTAGACCCTGAGAAAACAAAGGCAATCATGGAGATGGGTCCCCCGAGAAATCTCCGCAAACTCAGAGGCCTCCAAGGGAGGCTAGCTTACATCAGGAGGTTCATTTCTAACCTTCTGGGCGATGCCGATCGTTCACGTACCTCATGAAAAAGGAGTCTCATTCGTATGGGACGAGGAATGTCAGCGTGCCTTCGACAGCATCAAAGAATATTTATCAAATCCTCCAGTCTTGGTGGCCCCGGTTACCGAAAAACCGTTTCTGCTATACGTACGAGCAATGGAACACTCCCTTGGTGCTCTGTTGGCACAAAATAATGATGCAGGCCACGAACAAGCCATATACTACCTCAGCCGAATGATGGTTGGACCGGAGCACCGATACACCACGGTAGAGAAGGAATGCCTCGTCTTGGTGTTCGCTATTCAGAAGATGCGGCATTATGTCACAGGATAAACCATACATGTGATCTCACGAGTCAACCCTCTCAGAGTCCTCATGACTAAGCCAGGGGCACTCAGCTCTCGCCTCGCTATGGGCAATATTGCTGTCTCCCTATCATATGGTATTCATCCCGCAGAAGGCTGTCAAAGGTCAAGCCCTGGCAGACTTCTTGGCAGCCCACCCAGGGTCAGAGTCATCCAGAATATATGAAGAGATACCAGATGAGGTCGCCGACTCGAATACAACCACTCACGATAACATATGGCGAATGTTCTTCGACGGTGCTTCAAGAACTGGACCCAAGGGAAACATCGTCGTTGGAGTCAGGGTTGTATTGATTTCTCCTACCGGGCTCGTGATCAATCGTGCCTACTCTCTCACGGAACCCTGCTCTAACAACGTGGCCGAGTACAACGCTTTAGTCATCGGTCTCCAACTTGCAAAAGAACTGGGGGTAGAATATCTGGAAGCATACGGCGATTCGCAATTAATCGTCAATCAGATTCGGGGATCAGACGAAGTTCGCCATGAAGACATGATCCCCTACCACCAAATAGCGATAACATCATCTCATCGTTTGAGGGATTCTTCATCGAGCACGTCCCCAGACTCCAAAATATCGAAGCTGACGCCTTAGCGGGCCTTGCCGCTTCCTTAGCAGTACCAAACCACACTCATTATTCGGTTGACATGATGGGCCACGAATTGGTCTGCCCCAAGAACAACGTTCAATTCGTGGCAAGCTATTCCGCCCAGGCGGTCGACGAAGCACCAGACTGGAGACAACCATTCATCGACTTCGTCGTCTACGACTCTCAGAGAATCCAAAGGAAGCCACCTCCATCAGACGGCGTTCTCTTAGATTCTTCTACGATATAGAGACAAAAATGCTGTATTGATGATCCTACAACGGGTTGTTGCTTCGGTGCTTGTCAAACGCAGAAGCCAAAGAGGCCGTACGAGAAGCTCATGACGGTGTCTGCGGGGCCCACCAGCATGGTCCTAAATTGCAAGATCGTCTTCGACGAATGGGCAACTATTGGCCCACGATGGTGGCAGATACGATAGATTATGCTAGAAAATAAAGTCTGCCAAGTCCACGCAGACTTCATTCACCAACCATCTGAATTTCTACATCCGACAGTGGCGTCCTGGCCATTCGAAGCATAGGAAATGGATATCATTGGTCCAATCACCCCACCTTCCTCCCGACGATATCGCTTCATACTTGCGATCACTGATTACTTCTCCAAATGGACGGAAGCTGTCCCACTCGCAGAAGTCAAGACTTCAAAGGTGATCAGCTTCCTTAAGCATCACGTCATCTACCGCTTTGGACTGCCCCGAAGGATCATCCATGATAATGGTCCGCAGTTTGCAAGCCCGTATTCTATCGATTTTGCGATAAGCACCGTATTCAGAATGTCGCTTCGACACCGTACAACCCGACAGCGAACGGGTTGGTAGAGGCACTCAACAAAACAATCATCAAACTCCTCAAGAAGTTTGTCCCCTCCAACAAACGCGACTGGAACGAGAAGCTCGGCGAATGCTTATGGGCTTATCGCACCACAGTTCGAACAGCCACCGGGAATACACCATTCTCCCTGGTGTACGAGAGTGAGGCAGTCCTCCCATTGGAGACTCAGATCCCCTCACTACGTGTCGCCCTCACACATTAATTGACGACAGACGAAAACCACCATCGCCGGCTACATGAATTGGAGGTACTAGATGAAAAGCGCCTCTTGGCTCAGCAACGAATTGAGCTATACCAATTACGCATCTCGAGAGCCTTCAACAAGAAGGTCAAAATCAGAATATTCCAAGTAGGCGATCTCGTTCTGGCAGTCCGGAGGCCAATGGTCATGACTCACAAGACCGCCGATAAATTCCAGCCAAAGTGGGAAGGCCCATTTATCATTGAGGCAGTATTCTCCAACGGTGCTTACCGCCTCGCAAAACAAAACGGAGACTTGCTCATGTTGCCCGTCAACGGCAAGTTCCTGAAGAAATATTATGTCTAAACGATATTCTCTCCGGATCATCGAGTCATGTACCCGCTGGTGCCGCTGAACTCACATCTACAACATTTCAGATTATCGAGTCATGTACCCGCTGGAACCGCTGAACTCACACCCACATGTACCTCAGAATACTGAGTCATGTACCTGCTGGTACCGCTGAACTCACACTTTCTCAATATTCTAAATTACCGAGTTATGTGCCCGCTGGTGCCTCTGAACTCACAGTCCGGTCACTCTTTCAGATAATAAGTCACGTATAATTATACCTCTGAACTTTCTTCCTGGAAGAGATCCTCCCTCATGATCCACTACTCGCACTCCCAGTACACAAAAAGGGTAATCGATCCACAAATTTCCGAAACGGCCATGTCCTCATTACCTCTGAGTCGTTTTCACTTCCATCAAAAACAAACCGTCCCCTCGCATAGAACTTCCACGTTCTCCTACCTCTGAGTCGTTCTATGTACCCCCTCTTCATTGATCCCACTCCTGCCATGTCCTCATTACCTCTGAGTAGGAAGGCTCCGTCGAAGAAACCTTCATGCTTGCCATATCCCCATTACCTCTGAGTAAGTATGTCGGTTCCCTTTCAACCTATTATCTGTACCCACAACTGGAGTACGACAAGAATAATAGGTCCACAAATGTCCTCTGTTGACCATAAATGTCCTCTGTTGACCACAAATGTACTCTGTTGACCACAAATGTCCTCTGTTGACCACAAACGTCCTCTGTTAACCACAAATGTCCTCTGTTGACCACAAATGTCCTCAGTCGACCATAGATGCTGTACTGGATCTCCAGTACACGCCCATCCCTTCCCTATCATGCCTGAGAGCCCAGCTGCTCCTTGGCGTTCTCCTGAATACCAAAAACTTCTATAGCTGTCTTATCGCGAAGTTGTTCTAGGTATTCCTCTCCAAAACATATTACTCGTACCTAAAACCAAGGTACGCCCAGGGTGACAGGTCCACAAATAATCCCCCAGCAGGTCCAAATCTACGAATACCACAAGTACAAGAAAGAGAAGATGAGTTAAAACATGCTCATTTATTCAAAATTTAAAGTGCTACATCATTTGGGATCTCATCCCTTACAAAATGAAGACAAAAAAGAAAAAAAAGACAGCAAAAGAAGACAGAAGGCCGATCACTGCTCCGGGGCACATAACGCCATGAGACGGTCCGTCAGCAAGGCAACCGACCGCTCAAGCCACTGCTTAGCTCGACGCTTCGCCTCCTGGCTCAGCACTGCCGTGTCCTCCAGATGAGCATGAGCTTGCCAGTTGTCCTCGAATTTCTTGAAAGGCTCCAGGTTGATAGAAGATCGGGAAACCCTCTCGGCCTCCCGAGCAATCGACTCCTGTTCTGCATGAGCAGCCTCCAGCTCTGACTCTAAGAAGGTCAACTCCCTCTGGAGTGCGAGAATTCGCTCCTTCGTGGCAGCGATTCCACGAGAAGCAGACTCTTTCCGAGCCCGACAAGCCTGACTTCGACGACCCAGCCTGTCATACGAAGCGGAGAACTTGTCAAGGTCCCCCTGCACAACTGGCCCCACAGTATCTCGAGCGAGCTTGATCCTATCCCGAGCAGCAATGAGGAAGCCCCGCTCCCGTTCAATCGCAGCAGGCAAGCCCGTCTGCCGTATCGCGAGCAATTGGGTCACAAGCTGATCAGCCTCTGCCAACTTAGGCTCCAGGAGTGCAGCCAACCCCCACCCCGCCAGGAAGAGACTTCAAAGTTGCAACCTGGCCCCGAGCGCACCGCAGAGACAGAGTAAAAGGGGTCCCCCCGTTCTACAGCAGCATCTACGCCCCTCTTTAAGTGGCGATAGAAGCTGTCAACCACATCCTGCATCACCTCGTCCAGAGCCTCCGAAGAAGCCGGTGTCAACGGGAGTGTAGCCGGCAACGCTGAATAAGACGCAACAGAATCCGCCGCTCCTGCCACAAGAGAAACAAACTCCGCACAAAAGGACGCATGAACAGCGACCAACTCCTCTTCAGCAGCCCGCAGAACTTGAATGCTCGGCAGGGTCGAGAGGTCAATCTCCGGAGCCATATAATCAGCAGAGGATGAGGCGGAGACCATCACCAGCTCCACTCCCATCTGCCCGGAGCTGGCGGGAGGCCCCTCGACATGAGACGGCGAAGGAGAGGAAATGCTCCTTTTCCCTAGATCGCGGCGGGCCGAGCCTTCTCCAAGAACATCCGCGGTGGGAAGTAAAGGGTCAGGCCTGTAGGGCCAAGACAACCATGAATCAATTTGACCCAGAGGATATGTTGATAGAGCAAATAAGCCCCCACACTAGTCAATATTTGGCTTATCTTACCAGTGGAGGAGTGTGGAGGCTGAGGTTCACCTACAGCCACCGCAGCATCTTCACCAGCAGTCTCTGAGTTGAATATGATAGGCTCCTTCCCCCCAGCACCCTCGGGAGGGGATGCGACGAGATCGGTGTCACCTTGCAGAAATTCAGCAACCTCGGAGGCAGGCCCGAGGGAACCTTCGTCATCCCGGACTGGGGCCTCAGCAACTTGGGAGTCCTCAGCCGCCGCTGGAAGAGCCCCCGCTGAAAGGATCGCGGAACACATACCACTAATCAAAGCAGTAAGGGCTGGGTAAACCTCAGGGGCGGCAGACGGTTCATGGGAGGCCGGTTCATCAGACACCTACAAAGAAAAATGATTAAGTCGTATCCTAAGAGAAAGAAAACCACAACAAGGAGATAGCTCCGACTTGGCCTTACCTCCGGAACATCATCTGCATCTTCACCCCTCTCCGTAATAAGTAGTTTACGAGATCCGATCGCAGCTCTCTTCACGAAAAAGGCTACTCCTCCGCCAGTAGACTCATGCCTGCCTCGCTTACGCGAGGGACCAGGCACGGCAGGCGATGGTTCTACCCGCACCACCTCCGGTACAGATGGCAACTGATCTACCGCCTCATCTAATACGACCGACGGTTGATCCGTCATCATCTTATCTGCCATGATGGGCGGCTGACCCGCCGTTGCCTCACCACCAGAAGAGAGAGAGTCCTCGTCGTCCCGCTCGTTGTCTTCCTCAATTGTGTCGAAGGACTCGGAATCGGGCGTAGGAACTCTATTCGCCCCTTTCTTTTTTGCCCTCGACACCGTAGCCTTCTCCGCCAGACGAGTGCCCACGATGAAGCTAGTCCTCGGGTCAAATCGAGAGGAGGATGATTTGTCGTAACATGATATAAGGCTGCCATATGCAAGATTTCCCCTATCACGTTTGCTGCAGGAACCGAGCTAGTTCGAGTATGACAAGTGTCATAGTAGCTCCATGCCCTAATACCATCGAAAATGCTACCCTCAAATCCCAGGTGGGAACTGGGACGCCCGAGGAATAGTTGACTGTACCCAAATTGACGGGCAAACCTACTGGGCAAGTAGGGCTCCAAGTACACAGTTTTGCGATTGCGGTAAACTAAATGCGTCGGGCGAATGTTACGCAGCCATAAACGCATCTTCTCAGGTAAGAAATGAGGAGGTCCAACACCATCAACATGAACACTCCTCACTTCCAGGTCGGTGAAACGGGGAACGGACATGAAGAAATTATATCCGTCCACCCTCGCCAATATCCTCCGACATGCCGGCATGGTACTACATTCCCAAGGCTGATGGTGATACCTGAAAAGAAAAGCATTATCGTCCGTAACGCCATCTCCCATCCCAGGCCTCATCAAAGACTGATAATGCAACAACAACCATCCCAGCAAGTAATGATAAGGCAGCTCTATAAGTTCAAAGTCCATCGCCACGTCACGAGCGATGACCTTGGACGAGAAGGCGCGGAGACCATGCTGAATACTGCGCACCATAGCGGGAAGAAGAGCCAGCCTGACCCCAAAGGCCAACTTTATGGCGAAAAGAATGAAGTGACGGCCGATCCTCTCAATAGCACCTGTCCCTCCTGAGACCACACAATTGCGCAGCCATACCATTAAAAACTCTGCCAAGAGTGTCTTCTCTGACAGCCGCCGAGTACTATAATAAAAATAGCTGAAGGAGTCAATCTGGCTACCAAATTTGTCACCCTTAGACTTCGACCTCCTAGCAGTCGACACCAAGTCTTCTACTTCCCTATGAGTTTGACGATCTCGGGAAGTAACTCGGCCAGCAGTGCTGAATTTGAAAAGGTATGAGACCCAAGATTTGGTATGGGGAGCGTCCCCTTCCGAGCTGTCATTTTTTTGGATAGCCGTTCGGTGACAGGTGCTATAATGACACAACAGTTCTTGATACACAGTGACGAAACCTGGGAATCGTCGATCTAAATCCTAGAACTCCTCATTCGTCGAAGTGTACGCTTCGAAGGGCTCGTCTCCCTAGGGGAGCTTGGAGACAGCATACATCTCGTGAAGAGCGAGCCCCAATTCCCCTACAGGTGTGAAGAAAGTCCCTATCCGATGATTACACATCTCCAGAAGGGCCATAAATAATGGCTTATTAACGGGCAACCCGTGGCTGGTACCCCGGATAGCATCATAAAGATTGACTTCTTGCAAAAATTCCCCGTAGTTCCGTAGAATCCACGAGGTCAGGTTAGCCCACGAGGAAATGGGGTGTAACCAGCTCGACAGTACCAATCTGCCAACAGGATAGGACCCTTTGCGAGCAAGCTGGCTCAGGAAGGTATCAGCCTGAGAGAATGAGAAGTTAGGACCGGGTGTGTTGATAAAGGTAACCGGAACTAACCCCATCACGGATCGACTGGCCGGATCCTTGATCGCGCGCACTGACCCAGTGGTTTTGTTGTAACGGATGTTACCAACAAACATCCCCGATCTGGTTGGAGTGAGGGGGTCTGGCATCTGCCTGTCCAAAATGATCATGTTGAACCACGCAAAAGGGAAATGACGCTTCATAATGGGGATGTGAATCGGCATCCCGTCCAGGTTAAAATCCCAACTCTCGGAAACATCCAGCACTCGGAAGTTTTTTATGTTCAACGCATCCCCAAAAAGGAAGACCGGCCTTAGATGCTTCCCATTAGGCTTCCCGAAGCTCATCATGTCACTAAGAAATTAGAAAGGTTGAACCCTGATAGCGTTTAGTCGCTCCAAAGGCTCATTAACAAGGAGCTGCTCTGACACTTGACGAACTAAATCGTCCCATCGCACATCCATGGCAAATTGATTCGAGCCAACCAGAAGTTCCCCTGCAGGATTTACTGGCAGATTTACAGAAGAAAGACAAGAGAAACAAGGTCAAAAAGATAGCCGAAACACAACTACTCGATGCTTATGCAGCTTAGTTCAGCATAGCCTTATGCTGCTCAGTTTGAAAGAGCTCATATGGTTCAGTTCGAATGAGCTTATGCGGTTTGGTTCAAAATGAGTGTATACGGTTCAGTGCGGATGAGCTTATGCAGCCTAGTTCAAATGTTCTTATGCGGTTCAGTTCGAAATAGGCTTATGCGGCTCAGTTCGAAAGAGCTTATGCGGTCCAGCCCAGATGAGCTTATGCGGCCCTGATAGTGAAGTAATTATGCGGCTGCAAATAAACAACTCTCATGCGGCTCAGGCCTGGGTCATATCCCATGCGGCTCAAACATGAGTCGGACATGCAGCACACTTGGAAATACAGGCTCGTGCATAAGATATGTGGCATAGCCATGACATTTCATGTTGATGGTCCTACCAGCAATAGGCGGTGTGAACGTCGGGATGGAAAACAGGTACGTCAGCTGGCGGAGGAGTCGCCACGTTCACCGCCGCAGTCGATGAAGATGCGGCCTTCTTGCCCTTCGCTGCCGCAGACGACGACGCGGTCTTCTTGCCCGTAGCAGCGGTAGTCTTCTTGGGAGCCATTGCCGATCGTTGATAGCAGAAGACGAAGAGGGAGTCGGCAACAAGGAGTTCGAACAAAGAGAGAAGGTAAAGAAACCCACAAAAAATAAATTACTCCTATTTATAGGCGAAGAAGGCTCGCAAAACAACAAAAGCCTCGATCCACACGCCGCCTAAAAGAATAAAAGCAAAACGCTTCGGTCAAAGCAAAACTGACCCTTGGGATCCTCCCCCAAAAGGCGGCATTAATTCAAAAAATGAATCAAGGGTATTCAATGCAGAAGATTTGCACACGTGGTTGGGACACATGGCAAAAAGTCTATGCGGCCTAACAGCTCATGCGGCCAGATAAATCCATGCGGCTGAACCATCTATGCGGTCAGGAAGGACCATGCTTCTTATTCAACGTATTTCAATTTTGCAAATTGAAAACTTTCAAAGGGGTCTTGTAGAAGCATGGAAAATATCAGAATGATGGTCTATGCGGCTCGGAACAGGAGAACCCCATGCAGCTCATACAGGGGCAGTCCCATGCAGTTCAGAGAGACTCTCAGTCTCATGCGGCTCCAAACAGGAGAACCCCATGTGGCTCATACAGGGGCAGTCCCATGCGGTTCAGAGAGACTCTCAGTCTCATGCGGCTCGGGGCAGGAGAATCCATGCAGCTTACATAGGGACAGTCCCATGCGGTTCAAAGAGTCTCCCAGCCTCATGCGGCTCGGAAGTACATACGGCTCACATACGACCAGCAGAGATATGCGGCTCGATCAACACCACGTGTTCCCATGGGATCCCTTCACACAGGTGGCCATCGAGTAATGGCCTTATTTAATGCTCTGCCATAATTTGACAGCTGACGGCTCTGACATAAAGTGCCATGATGGTCCTGTCATAATGACAGACCCTTCAGAAACAGAAGAAAATCTCTGATACGATCCGAGATTGCCACATGGCAGACTCCCATGCGGCTCAATCGAAGAACAGCTTTATGCGGCTGGCAGAAATTATCTTCCTGCGGCTCACCAAGAAACTATCCCATGCGGTTCGCAAGTACTATACCTATGCGGCTCGCTGAGACGCTGTCTTATGCGATTCATGGATGTCATACGGCTCTGGCAGGGTCTACCATTAAGACACGTGGCAGGGATTCAATTGCCCCCATGACTTGATAGCTGGCAACACGAGGGATTATGGGATGCGTGGTATTAAATCAATCAGAGATTTACCAGATCCCAATAACCATATTTAATGTTATTCTCATAATTAATGAGATCAGGTCACATCATTCATGATCAAGCCAATGGGACACGTGGTGAGAGATCCAAGCTTGACATAACCAATCATGAAGATTTAAAGCAATCAGCATTAATCATTCACAAGATTCAATACTATCCACATTAATGGCCCAGATCCTTCACGCTTAAAGACTAATGGTTCAGATTGATTAATCATCAGGCCGCCGCCACTTTGAAAATGGACAATCATCCAAACCCTAATGATGCCCCCACTCCTATAAATAAGCAAGGTGCCATTCCCTTGCGAGAAAGAGAGATAGACAGAGAGACATTTCTCTCCTAATAATCAGAGAGAAAATAAACAGAGAAAGAGAGAAGTCAGAAGAGCAATACGAGGAGAGCAAGAAGAGCATTTCTTCATCAACGCCAACCATCTCGTCACAGGAGTCAAGGCTGCATACCGATCGTCCAAGGAGTAAGGCAGGGCTGCCGTCGCCTTCCCGAGCCTCTATCGTCACCCCCCAGAATCTAAAATAAACAATTGTACTTAGACTGCTGTACCTAGGTTTTCGTTCCTAGGCTTTCTTTGTACAAGCGAGTTTGTAACGTGAAGTAAAAGTCCGGTCCTCCGATAATTGTTCTGTTCTTTTATATTTCATGGCAAACATGCAACTGTCATTTGCTACTTATTATGAAATCTTTTTAGATTCTCGTAATCCAAAATCCTCATGTTGATAAAGTTTGGGTTAGCGTTTGAAAAGTAGACTTGGAATTGCTGGTGGCTGTGGGGACTGAAAGAGGGACTGGTAGGGGGGCGGCGGATGTGGTGGGAGAGGGAGGGGTTGCCGAGGAGAGAGCCGATAAGGGTGCGGGGGAGGCTGGGGTTATTAGGGTTAGGGGTTGAAGCCATGGCAAGGAGGAGAAGGGAGAGGAAAAACCCTAACTTTTGTTTGGAAGAAAGATCTGGAGTTGGAGATGACCGGGGAGAGAGCTGTGGGGACGAACGAATAGATTGGGTCGGGTCATGTAAGGGCTGGGTTTTGGAGGGCTTATCATGGGAGAAAACTTTGATAAAAAAGGCTATTTATAAGGGCACATCAAAAGTTGATCAGGGCTAGCCAAAAGCAAACTTTAATTTATTTACAAGTTTGTCATTGAAAAAATTACTCAGGGCTAGCCAACATGTGAGTATATAAGTTAACTTTTTATTTTTTTTTTGCTCTCCTCTCTTTCCTCACAAGAATAAGAAGAAGAAGAACATCAATTTTTCTAAACTTAGTTTATTTTAATCTTTTGCTCTCTTCTAATTTCTCAGATCTCTTTCTCCAAATCTTAGTTTATTTTTCTTCTTGTTTGGGCATTATGGATGAACCCTAGTTGTAGAAGAAATTGGGTTATCAAATCTATTAGTCTATTAACCAATTTTTCTTTATTAATAGAAGAATTATGCATGAAATCCTAGTTGTAGAAGAAAACTATGGAAGAAATACTAGTTGTAGAAGAATTGGGTTCATATCAGGACTGCCACAGTTTTTGACAATCTTAGAAGTATTGAGGACTGCCAAAATTTGTGGCAGTCTTGAAATAGACTTGATATACAACAGGACTGCCACAACTGCTGGCAGTCCTAGAAGTACTGAGGACTGCCAGAAATTATGGCAGTCCTGAAAGGGACATGCTCTACAGAAGGACTGCCACAATTTTTGGCAGTCCTGAATGTGACTTGCTGTACAGCAAGTTCCTTTCAGGACTGTCACAATTTTTGGCAGTCCTAAAGTCAAAATTTCTGAATGAAAAAAACATGTTAGGGTTTATTTCAATTTTAATAATAGAGTGAAATATGCATTTTAGGGTTTATTTCCATGCATTCTTTGTGAGGAAAAAGTATTTAAGCTTTATTTCCATGCATTTTAGGGTTATTTAATTTTTTGGGTACCATCGAAATTGGAAATGAGAAGAAAACTAGAGTTTTGATGGAGATGGTGATGATAGAAATGGTGGAAAAGAAGAAGATAAGAAGAAAACTAGGGTTTTGATGGAGATATGAGAATGAAAATGGTGGAGAAGAAGAAGAAGAAGATGGCTAGAAGAAGATGGATAGAAGAAGAAGAAGAAGAAGAAGAAGAAGAAGAAGAAGAAGAAGAAGAAGAAGAACGCTAGGGTTTTGGAAGAGAGAGAGAGTAAAATTTAGAAATGAGAGTAAAATTTGGGCTTTGGAGGGGTATGGGGTTTGGACAGCCCCATGAGTAAAAATTTGGATAGCCCCAGTAAATTCTTCTCAAACATTGGCTAGCCCTGATCATCTTTTGATGTGCCCTTATAAATAGCCAAAAAAAATTTGATACTTCCTTCGTATGACAAATGGATCCTCCTCTTACTTTATAAAACGTGTGAACATGAAGTTAGTAGATTGGCCCACTTGTCATACAAAAGAGGTATCAAAAATTTAATATCTCCTTATGTATTAAAGTTTTACTCGTTTATCATGAGTGTTTCTGTTTGTTGTTTATTTTGTAAAACAATTCTAAAAATTATTTTGTAACAACAACAATAACAAAAATATATATTTAATAGCTAATGTTGTGATTTGGATAAACTCATATATGATTGTCCTTATCCGTATCCACAAACAACCCTTACTATATTCCATTTGGCTGCAATCTTTATTTCTCTTATTTTTTTATAACATGTTATCAGCACCATTCCACTGCTCAATGAGAATTCCAGGTCGTTAGGTCGCCGATTTAACGACAAGACAAGAAAGCATGAACGCTCGGGAGTTCCAAGAATCTTCTTCAGGGAGCAATACCTTTAAAACCAGATTTAGAGATTTAAAATACTATGGTTTATGTCCAACTTCAAAACCAGGTTCCGAGATTTAAAATATTATGGTTTATGTCCAACTTCAAAACCAGGTTCAGAGATTTAAAATACTATGGCTTATGTGATACTCATATGCTCAACTTTGGAAGGTTGCTAAAAACAAAAGTTCAAAATGTGATAATAAAAACATTGAATCGTTAAACATAAAAAGAATATTCTTCTACTGATTTCAATCCAGGGTTTAAATTTATTTTGATATGTGGTCATAAATAATCTCTCTAAGCATGAAAAAATTAAAAATAAAATAAATGAGATTTGATAAATATATTATCTTTATTGTCATTATTGTGATAATCATAAAGTCTAATTAATTCATACACTTTAAGTTACTATTCTGACAAGTTTTGGGACATTATTAGCAGATAATATTTTGTTAATCTATTTTTATATCACATAATTGCCTAAGTAAGTAAAATTAATATTATTATGAAGTTTATGAAGTATGCATATAATCATTCATTATTCTTGCATTCATATACACTTTCAAAAGCATATATGCATCTTTTATTTCCACTACATGTTTGTATGAATTCATGCACATATATGCTTCAGTTCAATCTGAAGGGGTCAAATGTGAAAGATCTTTACAACCTATAAAAAGTTTATATTTGTCCACCCATTTTCTCGATTATAAGAAATATTTAAAACAAAAGTTTATTCCATACAATTCCAACTCCTTTAGTAGCCCTTTGGCTTAGGGCTTAGCTGCTTAGGAAAAATGCTAATTGTGTAATATTACATGAGAAATACTAAGCAACTTGCTTGTCCATCTTTGATTGAGTTGTTTGGGACTAGTTTGGGTGGGCACCTGAACAAAGTCAAGTAATACTAGCAGCTATAACACGATGTGCATAAGAGATAAATGGTAGTTTTTAATCTTAGTATTAGTTAAAGTCATGGTCAACTATGTCGACAGTAAGTAGTTACTTTTTTTTGATATTGTTGCAGCATTTTACTAGTACTTATACTTCTACTGGTAATTGTTACTAGTACTTTTTATATTGTTGCAACACTTTCTCAACTCGAAGGTATGAAACACCTTCAAGCTGATTTATACTCATTATTTGTTTTTAACAATTCCACATAAACAAAAAACTTGGTTCAATAATCAATTTGAGTTATTGTAAATTTATTGGAGTAATATTGAAAACTTATCTTTTCTATGTTATTTATTTTCTATTATAGTCTATTTTTTATGCTTATTACAAGGCCATAGATAACAATATTATATGCTCAACAAACTTAGTAAAGTGTTATTATATAAAATCTTTGTATTTAGTGCCTAATGGAGAGCATTCAAACTGTTAAATGTTTGTATCCTAGACTTGGATAGAGATGTTGCATGATAAAAATCCATTATCTATTTGATGTTGTACTATATATTGAACTTATGTCATGTTAAAGTGTGGACGTGCCATTAAGTCCGGTTAATTTAGTCATGACTAGAAATTTGACCAAATACTTTATGATGTTATTAGAACTCATATTATACGATGTCCATGCTAGTTTAGAATATAGTACTTGACTTGATTAAACGTGATTGCTCGCTTGAGTTTTGTAGTATCCCAAATGGTTCATTTATGGGTGATACACACCTAGGCTTGTGTCGATGTTAGCAAGTCGTGTGCGAGATTAAAATATTTTCAAACAAGGATAAGTTTGACTCGATTCATGGAATGTTGGATAACTATCGATAGAGAAGTTATCGCACGATGATATCGTCGATGCGAATATATAGAATGTGCTTGGATTTTGAGGAATGGATCGATCAGAGATTCAAAGTGTATCAGTTTGAATAAAATTGGTTTCGAGGATTTGTCGAGTGACTCGATTCCTAAATGGTGTATGGAATAGCCTTGGGGATGTTCGATCGATTGAGAATCGGGATACCAATGAGTCTATTACTAAGCAACGTGATAATGCAAGCCTTAGAATGAGTATTCAAAGTTAGTCATGACCTTAGATACCTAATATGAGATTGATTCAGAGAAATGAGAAATGGCACACATGGTTGGGATTGTGCTGGTTATGAAATACAAAATTATAGAGTAGATAGATTGATCGGGGAAAAGTTAATGTGCAATAGAATAGATGACTCAGTCGAGGAATCGATATAGATCGTATACAAAAATGTTGGCACAAAATCGAACAGAATAGAGTTTCGAAATTGAATAAGAAAATATGTGCACGACTGAAAGATAGCGATTTGGAAATTTGACTTGAAGTTACGAAAATAACTCTAAGGATTTTAGATAAAATTGTTCAATGACTTGAGTTAGAGTAAAGATTGATACGATTGAAGAAATATGTTGGGTAATGAACTAAGATGGACGATGACAAATATGATTATGAGTTTGGACGAATTGATCATGTAACTAGTTCGGAAGATAGCTGTGAGACTCGTCTCACAGTATCAGTATTAATATACTGATACGTACTTTTGTACTATATTTCGTATTTTATTGGTTTTTAGAATATTTTAAATTTTTTTCCAACTTATAGATTTTCTACTTGACCGACATATCGCCAGTGTTCCATTGTATGCTGACGACATGCTTGTCACTCCCGTTTTCTGTTATATGTACTTTCAGTGTACGTATACGAAATTCTAGCCTTTGTCAGGTGACCCGTATTTTGATTTGTCTTTCTTGGCCTTGCTTTGGTTTAATTTTAACTTGGTTTGGTTCAACTTGGTTTGGTTTGGTTTGGTTTAGTTTGTTTGAGATGAGATGGTTTTGTATAAAACTGAAACTTCTCTCTCTCCTCCATTGTTTTATTTTTCTTCATCTTCTTCCTTTTCATTTTCTCCTCCAACCTAAGGCAAGTACATCTTGCCAAATGTTGGACAAATGTTATTTTGTTTGTTCTAAACTCTTTCTTACATGATTATAAGCCTCTTTAGAACTTGGAGTTTTTGATTTTCATGGATGGATTTTTGTAGATCTATGTTTGTAACATTTTCAATTTTTCTTAGTTTTGATCTATCAAACTTACTTGTTTTCGAAAACTAATTGTTCCATATGGTAGAGAATTTGATTCTACACAATTTTGACCTTTCAAAAGTTAGATTTTGACTTGTTTGAGAAAGTTATGGCCAAATAAGATTTGGACATCTTCTATGTTCATCTGACCAGGTTCTGGCAGGCACGATGAATAGTGCCAATCCGTATAGCTGCATAGTGCCTGGCTGCATAGTGCCAGCCCGCATAAGATGTATAGTGCCTGGCCGTATAGTGCCATTCTGCATAGCTGTATAGTGCTGGCCGCATAGCTGCATAGTACTGGCCGCATAGCTGCATAGTACTGGCTGTATAGTGCTGGCCGCATAGCTGTATAGTGCCAGTTAGCATAGCTGTATAGTGTCTGGCCACATAGTTCCAGTCCGCATAAGCTGCATAGTGCCTGGCCGCATAGTGCCAGTCTGCATTGTTGTATAGTGCCTGGCCGTATTGTGCCAATCCGCATAAGCTGCATAGTGCCTGGCCGCATAGTGCCAGTCCGTATAGCTGCATAGTGCCTGGCCGCATAGTGCCAGTCTGCATAAGCTGTATAGTACCTGACCGTATAATACCAGTCCGTATAGCTGCATAGTGTCTGGCCGCATAGTGCCAGTCCGCATAGATGTATAGTGTCGTATAGTGCCTATTTTGGCTATTTTTGGCTGTTTTATGCCTTATTTGGCTGATTTGTGGCCAGAATTTCTCCCAACTCCCAACATAAAAGTTGTAGATCTTTGTCTTGGCTTCAAGAACCTTCATGTCTCATTTTAATCAGTGTTCATATGCAAATCAACCATAAAATGTTATTGATCTTCTTTGTATGTTTTCTGTACTTAGCCTAATTTGCGACGACCCGACTTAATAACTTGATGTTTCTTTAACAAATAATTTTTTTACATGATTTGATGATCTAGTTAGAGAATTATTATACACTCGTTATACACTCAACACTAGCACAGATTTAATTATTATTTTATGCCAAGTAGTTGCTATCTTTATTCCTTCTCACATGTTATGATAAGCCTTTTGTTAAGATCTTTCTACATGTTATCCTCACATCTATGATTTGCTTTACTTGATAGTGGCTCGTTGTGGTGCACTCAAGCTACATGTCACTTCTTTGCTGACTAGATAATGGCCCATCGTGGCACACTCATGTTACATGTCTTCTTTGCTTACTAGATAATAGCCCGTCGTGGCGCACTCATGTTACATGTCTTCTTTGCTTACTAGATAATGGCCCGTCGTGGCGCACTCATGTTATATGTCTTTTTTGTTTATCAGATAGTGACCCGTCGTGGTGTACTCTTGTACATGTCTTTCCTTGCTTACTTGATAGTGGCCTGTCATGGCGTACTCTGTATTTTCTCTACAGTGGCTCATCGTAGCACACTCCTAACTTCCAGCTTATTATATTTTCTTATTGTGGCTTATTATAGTGCACCTTCTTGTATTGTCCAGTCTTGCATATCATGTCTAGGATGGATTTTGCAGAATGCCACACCCAGAATCCAACAAGAAAACGTTAAGGACTAAACAACTAGCTTGATATCTAGATCATTGGAAGGGGAAAATATCCCAGTTACCTGCAAGCCCTTTGTCCCAGCCCCAACCTGAATGGATTTGGAGCTATCTGTCATGATGAGCATACTTCCAGCGCACCGTCGAGTATTACAGGGTACATTTGTCTCCTGGGCGATGTACCTACCATTATATGTCTATAGGGTACATTTGTCTCCTGGGCGATGTACTCACTATTATATCTTGGATACATTTGTCTCCTGGGCGATGTATCCATCTTTACTTTTCTTTTTGGTCTGGATAATTTGGGCAATCTGCAGGGCAGGCAACTGGATTGGATTTCTCAAAACTGCATCTTGTTAGTAACTAGGCTTGTGATAACCCTAGTTAGTTAACGTATCAAGCCGTACCCATTACTTGGCCGTGTTTGATGGATGGAGTCAGTTCAGTCCAGTCTAGTTTTGTCTAGGCAGCGTTCGTATGTTTATTTCAGTACATTATTTTTCATGCTTTACTTTTGTCAATGAATGATCGGAGGCTAAGTTCTGTTCCGAAGAAGGGTTACAACCTCGGTCCTTGTTTGGTTTAAGGGTTGTAACTTGACTTCCGGAATAGCTCTCAAGTTATCTTATCATTTGTTGTCCTATTCGGTACTCACAAGTTATACAAGATCCTTATGCTATACAATGATTAGAGACTAAGTTCTGTTCAGAAGATGGATTACAACCCCGGTCTTTGTTTGGTTTACGGGTTGTAACTTGACTTCCAAAATAGTTCCAAAGTCATCCTTTCATTATCGTTCTATATAGTTCTCACACGCTCTCATGCTCTAGTTATCTCACATGATCACATGATTCAGTTATCCCACAAGCTATACATGATCCCTATGCTGGGTCACCATGTTCACATGACCCGGCTACCTCACATGTTTACATGACCAGTTGATTTTACATATTTTCAAGCTTTCATTTACTTAACATGTCTAAACTTTATATTATGTCACATGTTAATTACCTTATATCACATGATGCTTTACTTATTGTCTTCCATGTTTGGGATAAGTGCATTGGTAGTGCACGAGCCTCGATCTGCTTTTACTTAATTGTATCTCTAACCATTGCTATGTTAGTCATTGCTGGTTTTAGTTCATAGTTTGGCTTCCTTTGTGGTACTTGCTATTTGGGGGTCTGACCCCACTAGTTTTGTTTGGCTAGATCTGATAGAGAAGCCCAGAGGATCTTCCGTACCATCTACTCGATGGTGACTATCCGGAGCACCAGAGTACCTGAATAGGTTTCTTGTTTCATTCTCCCACTTGATATGTACATTATTCTTTTGTGGCATTTAGCCTCCGTGCACGTGTTTAGCTCGTGTTTTGGTTCTTGATATTTAGCCTACGGGCCTAAACATGATGTGCATATTCTAGACTATAGCTAGAGCTTATCATGTATGACTATTGCTCTCGCTGGTTCTCCATTTTGTATTACTAGCTTCATGATCATCCATGTATATATGGTTTGGGACGCTTTACTATTGTCTGTCTGATGATCATACTTCTTGTTCTTTATATAATTGCCTGTGATTGAGATACCTAGGATTGCTTGACCTAGGATCGACTGTTGGCTTGTAGAAGTAACCCCCATGTCTTGACAACTTATACATTATTTTAGAGTACTGGTGTACTTTGGAATTGCGTAGCTGGCCTTGTCCGTCCCTACTTGCCAGTATTTTGGTTCTGGGCGTGATAATAGCTATAACTGATTTGATTTTAAATGTGGAGGCTAATTGTATGTCCATTTCGGATGATAGTATTAGTTGTACGACTCGGAGTTTATTGTAAAAGGAAGATTGTTTGGTTATGTATATCATTGATGGTATTGATGCGTATCAAAGATCAATATGCGATACTCAGAGGTACTCTAATTTGATGAATGATAATCGATATCTATTATTTTGGAAATTGATGGACTATATAATATTATCGAATATTGGATGACTTAATTTGATAAAATGTGGAGTGTGCATGAATATATGTTAGTTGACTCGGTTCGATGAAATGCTAAATTCATGAGGATAGATTATTGAATCGGTGCAACGAGATTAATGGGTTAAAAGGATTTGGTAGTCGATCAATAACTTGGTTGGAATGAGTACGAAAAGATGAAGCGACTTAGTGATTCGAGGATCGTTCTAAATTATGGTTTGATGATAAAGTAAATGATGAGGATGCAAGTGAATCAAAAGTGAGTATCAAAGACGAATTGGTCTGGAATTTGACACAAATCATACTCGGTGGATATAGGATCGAACAGATGACTTATGATTGACGACTTACAAATTTTGAATCGAGATTTTGATGACTTAGAATTTTGACAGTGATAGGGTGATCGAGATTTGGTCAACTGAATTAATGGATTGGTTACGCATAGGTTTGAGGGTTTGGACTCGAAGAATGGCTTGGATTGATGTCGAGGAACCATGTTATGATCGTGAATGAATTTAATATAGGAATGACTTTACTGAAACAGACTCAGACCCCTTAAATTGAATGTTGCGAATGCGGATAGGATAATCGATGCTCGATGTTTAGAAATCAGAGTGAGACGAGCTTGGGTAGAAAATCCAGTACTATTGACTATGGTTTGACCTTAGGATTGGAGTAAGTGTTTTGATATTGGTTGCATAGAATTACAATATTTGACTTTGGCCTGGTGACTTAGCCTAGCGGTTAGTCAGACGTCTATATGTCAAAGAGATAGAATTGGTGCGAATCAATCCTAGTGAGAGTCGCCTGGGTAGATTATAGAGCTGGGGTAGCTAGTTTATAGAGTTGAGGCTTGAGATTGGACGTATGTTCTTAGGATCTTTGATGATTGATAGTATGGGATTGGACTATGATAACTTGATGTCAGATGTTTGATGGATAAATGGCTAATGATTAAAGGAACACAATGGTATCAAGGATTAGTCAGATCGATTGCATATCGAGGGTTTGCCTTATTTTGGGTTGCTCATGTAAAAGTGAATGGACTTGGAGTTTGATAAAATTGGTTCGAGGTAACATGGTGATTACGTAGGCTGGATACTTGGGGTGTTGACATCGATGTTATAAGGATTGGCCGTGAGATTATCGTTGGTTATTGAATGAATCGAATATGTTCAGTTTGATTTTCAAGTATGGAAGAAAGTTGATGATTGAAGATGGACTTGTGTTTTGATTAAATGAGATGTGTTCTTGAGGATTGAATGATAGCAAAACAAATTTACTTGGTCAGATATGAAATGATATTATCATAACTGAGATCATATTTGGAAGAGTCTATTCGAGTTGTGCATAATAAGAGATTTAAATTTTTGATTGGTTGTTTGAGGGATTGGAAAGTTTCGGAAGATAGAACATAGACCATGCAAACAGTAACTTCAGAAGATAGCGAAATAAATTAGCGAGAATTAAGTATCGATACGTGTGACTATGGTTAAGGCCTTGATGCGGTCATGTTTTAAGGATTGACTGGGATTCGTGTAAAATCCCTAAATTTCTACTATTTTTTTATATTAGATTTGGTACTGATTTAAATTTTTGTATTGTACGTCGCGCACGAAATTTTATTTTCGTAATTGCTCGATGAGTACGAATATGTACGAGCGTACATATTTTTAGAAAAATATTTTTCCTATTTTTATAGTTTCAAGATAATATATATAATAACTACTTTGTTATCGTTCCAAAATTTCAAGTTGTTATTTTATTTATAAAGCCTTTCATTTCTCGTAATTTTTAATAATAAATAATATTTTTTTTGCATACTAGAAAAGCATAATTATGAAAATATTATTTGTGCATACATATATATTTATAATTATTTATTAGTTTATTTTTAATGTAATTTTTGAAATTAATATTATTAATATTTTAGAAAATATATTTTGAAATTATTGTGGCATTTAAATCTTGATTTGAATTTATAGAATTATTTAAATGGTTAAATATTTGCAATTTGAATTATCCTATTTGATTTTTAAACTAAAAATTTAATTAGATTTAAAATTGGATTTTGATTTGGATTTGGATTTATTGAATTTAAATTATAGATTGAATTATCTACATTGGGTTTAAATCTTCCTAATTCTTATCCAATTGGAAATTCCCACATCCTATAAATAGGCAGGTACTCCTCCAACTCATTATTCATCCACAACAAATTTCTCCACAAATATAAGTGCATCGTGTCTGTGTCCATTCGAATTCTTATTCCATATTTTACATATACAATTCTAATCCTCCCCCGTGTCGACAACTCTGACACAAATAAATCCTAACCCTATCCCTAGCCCCGATCTATCCCGACCACCGCCTCAGCCTCACACCCTCTCACGACACCCCTATCTCCTCCCCTGCCATTCCCTTGGACTACCCGTCACCACCGCCGCACCGACGGCTCGCCCGTCTCCACCATTTCCACAACCACGACGCTTCCACCTGACTCATACGACCCCTCCACTGCCACCATTCTGGCCATGTCCCCGGCCCTCCAAACCCCTCGTCTCTGTTCACCTCCATCATAACCAGCACTATCATCGTCACCGTTATCACAACCACCACCCGGACCACCATCACTGGCGCCACTGCGCCCGGTGCCATCCCATCACCAAAACCAGAACCACTGCCGACGGTTATCCACCGCGGCCAGCCCCTCAAAATCCCATCGGCCATCACAACTCAAAATTCACAGAAGAAAAAAGAGACACCACTGATTACTCACCTCGCTCTCCGCTGTTGATCCCGATTCTCGACCGGCGCACCTCACCGTCGGCGAGACCGATCCACGCTGAGACTCTACCGCCTTCCGCTCCCCCTCCTTCCACTCCGACCCCGTTCCTCGGTTGCCGGCGGACCCCGCCGGCGCCTGCAGTCACCTCGAACCGTCCACCCTTCCGGCAGCTACCGCCGCTGCGTTGCTCGTCGCGCCCGTTCGTCGACCGCCCCGATCGATCGAACCCACCTCCGCCGATCGACCTAGCCGACGCCGTCCATCCTCGCTCTCGGGCCGCCGCATAGCCCGTCCGCCTCCGGCCACTTTTCCCCCTTCCTCTTCCGCCGAGCGCTGCCCAGCGCTCAGATCCACCCAGCCGCGCCACCCGCTCCGCCGAACCCTCCGCCTGCCGACCTAAGCCCCGAAACCCTCTCCTCAACACTCCGCGCCCCCGCGAACCGTCGTGCCTGGACGCGCGGCGCCGCCCCAGTTCTTCTGCCGTCGGAGTGGCGAAGCTTCACCGCCGCTTCAGAACCCTCTCTTTCCTTTTCTCTCTGTACTCTCTCTCTCTATTTAAATCGGAAAAAGAGCAGTAGATTTTTTATTTATTATTATTATTATTATTAATATTATTCTTATTATTATTATTATTTCATTATTATTACTATTGTCATTATTATTATTATTATTATTATTATTATTATTACTATTGTTGTTGTTGTTGTTGTTGTTGTTATTTTATTAGTATTTTCTTGTTCTGTGTTATAAGAGATAATAGATGTAATTTAAATATCTTAGTATTATTTCACTTGAAATGTATTTTGGAACAAACTATATATATATATATATATGTATGCACGTATTTTTTTTTACAAAAGTATAATAGTTATTATACCTTAAACATATATTTTAGTAGTATTGACGAATATTTTAGGGGTTAATTTATTTGTAAGCATTATTGTTAGTTTTAAATAAATATATTCATATATTCATATTATGTTGTAATAAAAATATTGTGCTAGGCCTTGTCCTATATTATTTTCAAAAATTGGATTTTGAACCCTAGGTATGTTAATCAATATTAACATATATTTTTGAATACTAAAAAGTATTTCTACAAAAGGTGGGTTATCCTAAAAATATGTTTTTTTTAGAATATTTATCTAATGAAATATCGTTCTGTTAGACTTCTGCATTAAGTATCTAGCTTATATTTATTTTGACTAATAGAATATATTTTTATAAATATTTTATCGTATATAATATTCCAACTTCCTTCGATTTTCATCCAGCCCGTGACTAAGCCCATTATTCCAATTCCCTTTGCCAATTCAAGCCTACCTTATGTCCACCCTAACTAAATTGACCCTTCTGGACGTAATAGAACTGTCCGTGTTACCACCCGAGGTCTCTTTGCATAGTTGTTGCACCGAAGTCAAAGTTCGTGCCATATTGATTATCGTAGCACATCAGGCGTACTACCAGGCAAGACACCTTGCCATTTGCTGTTTACTTATTTTAGCTCATATATCATGCATTGTTCATTATTTTCTTTATGCAAAATAAACTGTGATACATGGCTTAACCTGTTAGAACTTACTGTTCATTTTTATTTTGCTATATATTATTTTTCTTACACATTAAACCTAGATTTAAGTGACCACCTTTGTGTGTTGCATTCATGGCCTTGACACGTTGTACCACGAAGTTGTGTGTCGCATGTAGAACACGGACGTGCGTGATTGGATGGCCACCAGTACGTACAAGCCGTGCGATAGGAATAACCGCTAATAGAGATTGCATGCTAGTTTGACTTAGCGGTTATAGTGGTTTATGTTGTGGATACAACATAGTAGGCATTGGGCGGGGAGGACAATTCCTTAGCGTATGGGCTTCGATGCACTTTCTCTTTTGTAACCCGTGAGCTCCGCCGGAGACGCGGGTCAGCTTACCCAAGATTACTGACGGCCACTTGCGATTCTGCGGAACGTCATGCTCTTATTGATTGGGCCTCTAGTGCCCCAAGGGGGACTACGCCGATCCTATTTAGCCAGGGCCCATGCGTAGGAAGGATTGTTCTTAACTACATTTCACTTAGAACGGTTAGGCACCTTTATCCGTACGGTACGAGTACTTTTGGTTTGGGTACTTGTATCTGACCGTGGCTTGGAACAATAACTTGTCGCGGATTAGTTCGTCACATCTTGTCCTTGTTTGGTTGTAGGTGTGACTTACTACTTCGATGAGAAGGTATTGGACCTTGTTGTGGTCCGGATACCATATTGGATTCATAGCATGGAAAGATACGTCACCGTGAATTAGTTTACCATCTCCTGTCCTTGTTTGGTTGGGGGGATGGTATGCTCGTTCAATAGGTGCGTATTGGACTATGTTATAATTCAATTGACTTATTTATTTGAGCAATATTTATTCAGTTTATATGGCATGATATTATGTGTCTTGTTACGTCCCTCTGAGGACCTGGTTATCTCTCCAGGTGTGTGCTATTGTCTTTCGCAGGTGTTCTAGCTCTCGCCGTGATCATCGCTATTTCTTCGAAGATGATTGCACTTAGATCGTCATCGCTTTGCTCGCCAAATTATTTCTTTTCTCATGTATTTTTCCTTTACTTGTTGGTAGTGGATTTGTCTCCGCCCAACATAATGTATCAAGACAATTCATTATCTTTATATGATGTCTTTTATTCATTTATTTTGTGTGGATGAGATTAGTTATGGTTCTATTGCATTTTACAGCTTATGTATTTATACGAGGCTTCCATATATTGGAGTATACTTCGTATGAATACAGCTGGCATGTCTACGTTCCTAGTCCTACGTATTTTGGGACTAGGGCGTTACATGTTTTTATGGTGGCCCATGCAGGTCGAAATAAATTGTTTGGTTACTTTACCGTACCAAGCAAGCCTGCGAATATGATTAGAAGTCTAGGATCTCATCCACATACTTGACCATTTTCCTCGATTCCCTATTCGACCGACTCATCGATTGCATCTTGCTTGATTCCTCCTATCATTATTCTTATCTTCCTTTCGTGCTTGCTAGAGATTGACCCTACTAGTTAGATGTCCCAAACACCCTTAGCTTAATTCTTTAAGTTGGGTAGAATACCCCACACACCCTTGACCATTAAGGGAATACAAATGATATTATCTATACCATAGAGACTAGAGAAAGTTAACCCATTTGGTCAACCAAGCCTTGGTCAATAAAACTGTAGAATGATGGTATAGGAATAAACAAGACCAAGATCCTTATGACTTTTAGACTATTCATATTTGTTTTTATTCATCTATTATCGTGCCTATATTTTACTATCTAGACTAATGATGCTAATGTAGCCTAGTTTTTGCAAGCTTAGCCTTTTACCAAGCTTGTTCGTGACATATATGTTAATGGAGGTACCCCACTAACATATTGTCTATCAGAACCGGTGCATGATGGTCTGATCAACCAAGTGCACTTTGGTTCGCTTTTATCTATCGTTCTACGTGGATGGGGACATAGCTAAACTTGTCCTCTAGAGTCCCATCCGCGACTGCCTTGGCAACTACTTTTAAAATTTTTCGGTCGTCCTTGAATCACGTATTCGTATTCGATAACGCCTCCTTCAAACTCTATATTGCTTCGCCCTCACCTATTTTAGGAGGACGAAAGCGTCATACTAGAACTTCCTCTAACCTTTCTACCGGCTATGACCATTCTCAATCGATGTTGCTATATCTTCATCCTAAACTACTCGGCCCTATCAAGACCCTCTAATTGCTTAATTGAAGCGAATCTATTTCGTTCTCTTAATCGTGACCCTCATTCACTACCCACGACCATATCCGTATTATTTTTCTATGATCTAGATCACAACTTCTTACGACATGATTTTGTTGAGCCTTATAATTGATTGTTCTCCACTGATACCCCTTTGTGTCGTCTCACCCCCTACAAATTTTTAATTTCGAGGACGAAATTCTTTTATGTTGGGTAGGATGTAAAATTCCTAAATTTCTACTATATTTTATATTAAATTTGGTACTGATTTAAATTTTTGTATTGTACGTCGCGTAGTCGTATTGTACGTCGCGTACGAAATTTTATTTTCGTAATTGCTCTACGAGTATGAATATGTGCGAGCGTACATACTTTTAGAAAAATATTTTTCCTATTTTTATAGTTTCAAGATAATATATATAATAACTATTTTGTTATCGTTCCAAAATTTCAAGTTGTTATTTTATTTATAAAGCCTTTCATTTCTCGCAATTTTTAATAATAAATAATATTTTTATTGCATACTAGAAAAGCATAATTATGAAAACATTATTTGTGCATACATATATATTTATAATTATTTATTAGTTTATTTTTAATGTAATTTTTGAAATTAATATTATTAATATTTTAGAAAATATATTTTGAAATTATTGTGGCATTTAAATCTTGATTTGAATTTATGGAATTATTTAAATGGTTAAATATTTGCAATTTGAATTATCCCATTTGATTTTTAAACTAAAAATTTAATTAGATTTAAAATTGGATTTTGATTTGGATTTGGATTTATTGAATTTAAATTATAGATTGAATTATCTACATTGGGTTTAAATCTTCCTAATTCTTATCCAATTGGGAATTTTCACATCCTATAAATAGGCAGGTACTCCTCCAACTCATTATTCATCCACAACAAATTTCTCTATAAATATAAGTGAATCGTGTCTGTGTCCATTCAAATTCTTATTCCATATTTTACATATACAATTCTAATCCTCCCCCGTGTCGACAACTCTGACACAAATAAATCCTAACCCTATCCCTAGCCCCGATCTATCCCGACCACCGCCTCAGCCTTACCCCCTCTCACGTCACCCCTATCTCCTCCCCTGCCATGTCCTTGGACTACCCGTCACCACCGCCGCACCGACGGCTCGCCCGTCTCTACCATTGCCACAACTACGACGCTTCCACCCGACTCATACGGCCCCTCCACTGCCACCATTCTGGCCATGTCTCCGGCCCTCCAAACCCCTCGTCTTTATTCACCTCCATCATAACCAGCACTATCATCGTCACCGTTATCACAACCACCACCCGGACCACCATCACCGGTGCCACTGCGCCCGGTGCCATCCCGTCACCAAAACCAGAACCACCGCCGACGGCTATCCACCGCGGCCAGCCCCTCAAAATCCTACCGGCCATCACCACTCAAAATTCACAGAAGAAAAGGGAGACACCACTGATTACTCACCTCGCTCTCCATCGTTGATCTCGATTCTCGACCGGCGCACCTCACCGTCGGCGAGACCGATCCACGCTGAGACTCTACCGCCTTCCGCTCCCCTCCTTACACTCCGACCCCGTTCCTCGGTTGCCGTCGGACCCCGCCGGCGCCTGCAGTCACCTCCAGCCGTCCACCCTTCCGGCAGCCACCGCCGCTGCGTTGCTCGTCGCGCCCGTTCGCCATCGCCCCGATCGATCGAACCCACCTCCACCGATCGACCTAGCCGGCGCCGTCCATCTCCCTCTCCGGCCGCCGCACAGCCCCTCCGCCTCTGGCCCCTTTTTCCTCCTTCCTCTTCCGTCGAGCGCTGCCCAGCGCTCAGATCCGCACAGCCGCGCCACCCACTCCGCCGAACCCTCCGCCTGCCGACCTAAGCTCCGAAACCCTCTCCTCAACACTCCGCGCCCCCGCGAACCGCCGTGCCTGGACGCGCGGTGCCGCCCCAGTTCTTCCGCCGTCGGAGTGGCGAAGCTTCACCGCCGCTTCAGAACCCTCTCTTTTCTTTTCTCTCTATACTCTCTCTCTCTGTTTAAATCGGGAAAAGAGCAGTAGTTTATTTATTTATTATGATTATTATTATTTCATTATTATTAGTATTGTCATTATTATTATTATTATTATTATTATTATTATTATTATTATTATTGTTGTTGTTGTTGTTGTTGTTGTTATTTTATTAGTATTTTCTTGTTCTGTGTTATAAGAGATAATAGATGTAATTTAAATATCTTAGTATTATTTCACTTGAAATGTATTTTGGAACAAACTATATATATATATATATGTATGCACGTATTTTTTTTACAAAAGTATAATAGTTATTATACCTTAAAAATATATTTTAGTAGTATTGACGAATATTTTAGGGGTTAATTTATTTGTAAGCATTATTGTTAGTTTTAAATAAATATATTCATATTTTCATATTATGTTGTAATAAAAATATTGTGCTAGGCCTTGTCCTATATTATTTTCAAAAATTGGATTTTGAACCCTAGGTATGTTATTCAATATTAACATCTATTTTTGAATACTAAAAAGTATTTCTACAAAAGGTGGGTTATCCTAAAAATATGTTTTTTTAGAATATTTATCTAATGAAATATCGTTCTGTCAGACTTCTGCATTAAGTATCTAGCCTATATTTATTTTGACTAATAGAATATATTTTTATAAATATTTTATCGTATATAATATTCCAACTTCCTTCGATTTTCATCTAGCCCGTGACTAAGCCCATTATTCCAATTCCCTTTACCAATTCAAGCCTACCTTATGTCCACCCTAACTAAATTGACCCTTCTGGACCTAATAGAACTGTCTGTGTCACCACCCGAGGTCTCTTTGCATAGTTGTTGCACCGAAGTCGAAGTTCGTGCCATATTGATTATCGCAGCACATCAGGCGTACTACTTGGCAAGACACCTTGCCATTTGCTGTTGACTTATTTTAGCTCATATATCATGCATTGTTCATTATTTTCTTTATATAAAATAAACTGTGATACATGGCTTAACCTGTTAGAACTTACTGTTCATTTTTATTTTGCTATGTATTATTTTTCTTACACATTAAACCTAGATTTAAGGGACCACCTTTGTATGTTGCATTCATGGCATTGACACGTTGTACCACGAAGTTGTGTGTCACATGTAGAATATGGACGTGCGTGATTGGCTGGCCACCAGTACGTACAAGCCGTGCGATAGGAATAACCGCTAATAGAGATTGCATGCTAGTTTGACTTAGCGGTTATAGTGGTTTGTGTTATGGATACAACACAGTAGGCATTAGGCGGGAAGGACAATTCCTTAGCGTATGGGCTTCGATGCACTTTCCTTTTTGTAACCCGTGAGCTCCGCCGGAGACGTGGGTCAGCTTACCCAAGATTACTGACGGCCACTGGCGATTCTGCGGAACGTCATGCTCTTATTGATTGGGCCTCTAGTGCCCCAAGGAGGGACTACGCCGATCCTATTTAGCCAGGGCCCATGCGTAGGAAGGATTGTTCTTAACTACATTTCACTTAGAATGGTTAGGCACCTTTATCCGTTAGGTACGAGTACTTTTGGTTTGGGTACTTGTATCTGACTGTGGCTTGAAATAATAACTTGTCGCGGATTAGTTCGTCACATCTTGTCCTTGTTTGGTTGTAGGTGTGACTTACTACTTCGATGAGACGGTATTGAACCTTGTTGGGGTCCGAATACCATATTGGATTCATAGCATGGAAAGATACGTCACCGTGAATTAGTTTACCATCTCCTGTCCTTGTTTGGTTGGGGGGATGGTACGCTCATTCAATAGGTGCGTATTGGACTATGTTATAATTCAATTGACTTATTTATTTGAGGAATATTTATTCAGTTTATATGGCATGATATTATGTGTCTTGTTACGTCCCTCTGAGGACCTGGTTATCTCTCCAGGTGTGTGCTATTGTCTTTCGCAGGTGTTCTAGCTCTCGCCGTGATCATCGCTATTTCTTCGAGGATGATTGCACTTGGATCGTCTTCGCTTTGCTCGCCAAATCATTTCTTTTCTCATGTATTTTTTCTTTACTTGTTGGTAGTGGATTTGTCTCCGCCCAACATAATGTATCAAGACAATTCATTATCTTTATATGTCTTTTATTCATTTATTTTGTGTGGATGAGATTAGTTATGGTTCTACTGCATTTTACAGCTTATGTATTTATACGAGGCTTCCATATATTGGAGTATACTTCGTATGAATACAGCTGGCATGTCTACGTTCCTAGTCCTACGTATTTTGGGACTGGGGCGTTACAATTCGAACTTGAAGTTTCGAGGATTATTGGGATTTAGTTAAGGGATAACACTGGGTTTCGATTAGGAGATGATAAGTAATCGACTTGGTTATGTTTTGGAATCGAGAAGATTAATAAATATTGCTTAGGTGGGTTTTTCCCAGAACTAAGTTGTTCGTGTGTGTGGCGAGTTATAGTTGTCCCGTGTTTGAGAGTAGTGACGCAAAGCAAAGTAAGGAGGGTTAAGTTTTGGGATAAAGTCAGATTTTTTGGAAATGGTATAGTTGTTCGGTGAATTTGGTTAAGGTTTGAGCGCAGCTCTGATTGAGGAAACAAATATGAAGTTTTATTTGAGATATTATAATGTTACGTCAGGTGGATTCAAGTCAAATATAGAGTGATACAGTTAATGCGTGTGTAATTATGAAGTTTCGAGAATGAAACTTTTTCTGAGTGGTGTATTATGTAGTGCCCCGCCAGCTCGGGTCAACCGGATGAATCGAAACGCAACGGCGCTTGGACTTAGCTATGCAAAGGCTTACTCGAAGTCCCGCTCGGCCGAGGAAACTCCTCGCTCAGGTGGGTGGATTCGACTCAGCTTGGCCTTCACACTAATAAATGGAAGTTTTCACATGTACTAAGTGAACCTACATAGAAATCAAATTTTGCTATTTTTGGAATCAGTGCTATTATTTTTGGAATTTATAAATTTCTTTTCCAAATTCATTTGTGAATTTACTGCTAGTTCTAACTATTATTATTTAATAATTAGTGAATCTTTTGTTGGATTAATATTATTATTAATCTAGTTCTTGTTAGCCTACCAATTCTTGGACTTGGATTGTGGGCTAGTCTAATTCTCGTTAGCCTACCAAGTCTTGGGCTTGGGTTGAAGGCCTATGGCTTTCCAAGCATTGGGCTTTGGAATAACCAATTATTATTAGTTTAATTATGGATTAGTTCATAATTAGTTATTTAGTTGTAGTTAGTTAATGGGTTCCACTATTGTCCCTACTCTATTTTAATTTACACTAATGTCGTGGAGCACTCCACACTATTCCCTTATTAAATAATAAGGACTCTCCATTATTTTATTACACAAAATTCTAACTCTTTTTAGCCAACCTGTCGACCACTCCCGTCCGCCTACTACGCCGCATCGTCGATGTACTCGGCCGGCGGACTCTGACGAAGCGCCGCTTCCTCCTCGCCGTCTTCTCCCTGCCTCTTCTCCTCCTCGACCAACCTCTCTGTCTCCTTCGCCAACCTCCACTGCACAGCTTCTCCTCCGACTACCATCCCCTACTCTGTCGGCCCCTCACTGGCGACCACCATCACAACCAGCTGGCCCTTCCTCCTTTAGATCACCATTACGGTCATGTCTACCACTCCTTTGTTGGTGTTTTTTGCCTTTGGACTAGAAAAGATAGTCCCACATCGGCTACACCAAATGGTGAGTATCTCAATATAATGTATTGCTTGTGTTGAGGTGTGCACATGAGGTGTAGTGGGGCCCAAGTTTGTGCCATGTGGGAGTATTTTCCTAGAAGAAAAAATGATTAAATCCAACAAGGATGCAAGTTGATTTTTGTTGTACGGACTCAGACTCGGACACGGACTCCAGGATGTCTCGTGCATGCATGGGAGTGTTCGGGGGGTAAGCGTGGACTAGCACACTTCTATGTTGATTGTGGGATGATCTAAAATATCAAACTCTATTTTTGAGTATTGGTATTTTAGTCCCACATCGGATAGGAGAAGAGGTGAAGTCTCAACTCCACTCTATAAATAGAGCCCCTTGGCCTCCTTTGAAAGATGCACCAAGAAGAGAGTTAAGGGAGTCTGTAAAGTCCAGGAAGCCCGTTCAAGTCTCAAATATTGACTTACGAGCGTTCCAGAAGTTCTTCGTGAACTTGCTGGTTCCTGGGAGCAGATCGTGTTGGGGTGAATCTTGCTTTGAGCAACGGTGATCTTAATCACCCCAGCAAGAACCTTTCCTCTTTCTTCTTTCTTCTTTCTTCTCCTTCATCTGAGTTGTAACTTAGTTCTGTCCGTCAGCAACTGCGATTGCAAGGAAGAACGTTAGATTTATTTTTTGAACTCAGTTCTGTCCGTCAGCAACTGCGATTGCGAGGAAGAACGTGAGATTTTCTTTCTGATTATTGTTACTTTTGTAATCAGACTTATATTATAGTGTTCCTCCTGGATCTTGAGAATAATCAGAAGGTGAACGTTTGTTGAACCTCTGATCTCGACATCGAGTCTACCATCTTTGATCAAACCCCGGGACTAACAATCTCAAAGCAAGATCCTTGTAGATGGAGAACTCCCGTGCTTCTCTTATCGATACCAGCTTTAACAAGTTGGAGAAATTCGACGGAGAACATTTCCAAATCTGGAAGAGGAAGGTCACCCTTAATCTTCAACTCGTGGACATAGACCATGTGTTGATTGAGGATGAACCGACAATTCCAGAAGGAGGAACTGCCGATGCTATTGCTGATGTACTCATCAAGCAGAGCAAATGGAAGAGAGAAAACATCATATGTAAACTGCTGATTCTCAATTCTATGGAAGACTCTCTGGCAGAGTCATATTCTAAGAAGGTGAAGGCCAAAGAGATCTGGGATTGTTTGGGTAAGCTATATGAAGATGATGAGAATAGGTCCAAAATCTTCATCGTCGAGAAGTACCACAAGTGGCTCTTCGAAGACGAGATGACGATGCTACCTCAAGTGAAGGAATTCCTGAAGTTGCACAAGAAGTTAGATGACGAGAAGATGCCCCTCGTCGACAAGTTTGTCGTTGGAGGGGTAGTCTCGAAACTTTCTGCTGGTTGGAGCAACTTCTATGCTAGGATGCATCGGAAGAAGCTGGACATTAGCTTGGAAGATCTTCTACAAGAGATCCATGTTGAGGACGAAATACGATCTCAACAGAAGATGGACTCTCTGTCCAAACAACTGGCTAAGGCCAACTTGGTGTAGACAAGAGAGTTCAAAGGGAAGCAGGTGGCTTCTCATCACAAGAAATAGGGCTCCACTAATCTAAAAGTGAACAGTCCTTCGTTCAAGCAACAGAAGTCCAAGTCCCACGTGACTTGCTTCAACTGTGACAAGAATGGCCACTACATGAGTGAATACAAATCCAAGCCCAAACCAAAATAGTAGGTATAGCTAAACTTGGTTATTTTGATTACTTAACTTGGTTGCTATTGTTGCACAGGTTGAGTTATCTAGCGTGGTAGCTAACTAGTGATCTGACACTAGTGTATCTGACCACGTGTGCTCTCAAAGGAGCTAGCTGTTCACCAAGGACGAGTTATGTTATGACAAAGATCTCGATGGCGAACATATATCTAGCAGAAGTTCTAAAGATCGAGACAGTGGTTATTAACCACCGACAAAGACACTGGAATGCGTGTTGCACGTACCAGAGATTTTTTGGCGATATGATACCAGAAAGTCTGTTATCTGATACAGACTTGAAAGATGGACATTCGTACTAGCCAGATGGTAATTTCTTGGCGAGGAACATGCTTCGAAAAGATGTTCGGTGCTGAAGGAATGTTCGAACTTCTGCTGATGGTTGAGTGGACTGAGAGTTGTTCTATGACAGAAGTAGACTCAAGCTGTCCTACCGGGACCTTATCTTCGGAATGTGGGGGTAAGGAGGTGGAGGAGTTTAAGGTCTGTGCAGATACAAGACTGTTGGGAAGCTGCTCAGACGATTGAACTAAAGTACTGATCATCTGGAGTTAGTACACTCAGATATCTGTGACTTTTATCAATTCTCCACAGAGGCCGGTTCGAAGTGTTTTTCGAAGTGCACGTTCGTATGACTTCTCAAGTTGAAGTATGCAGCATTCGAGTAGTTCAGAGACTTCAGGGCTGAAGCTGAACGTTAAACCGATCTACAACTACTCAGAAGTGATCGAGATGTAGAGTAGAGGTCTCATGAATTTGCATCATTTTGTAAAGAACATGGAATCATCAATGAGACTACTGCTCCGTATTCTCCTCAATCTAACGAGATAGCGGACAGGAAGAATAGAACGTTGACAAAAATGATAAACTCAATGCTGCTAACTATGGGTCTTCCTAAATGCTAATGGGGAGAAGCTGCATGGACGACCACTTTTATTCTAAATAGAGTGCCGTATGCAACTTCGGACGTAACTCCTCATGAACAATGGTTCAAAGTTAGACCTAACTTGAATGTCATTCGAGTGTGGGGGTCTCTGGCTTATGTGAAGCTCCAAGATCTGAAGATTCAGAAGCTGGGGACTAGGACTACGAAGATGATCTTCTTGGGGTATGCCGAGAAGAGTGATGCTCGGAGATTTCTTGATATTGAGTCAAATTATATCATCGAATCTCGTGAAGACAATTTGCAAGGCACAAAAATATTGTTCTTACGGATAAACTGGAGAACAATAAGGGTGCGCAAGAAACTGAAGTTTTCAATAAAGAAGTAGTCCAAGAAGATGTTGTTGTTGAAACAACGGTTGAACCAGAACTCGCTGAGCCGTCATCGAAGCGAGCGAGGAGGCTGAAGAACTTCGGAGATGACTTCATCACCTATCATGTGGAAGCAGATCCTCTTACCTATGATGAGGCGATAAAGACCAGAGATGATGTTTTCTGGAAGGAGGCGATTGACAATAAAATTGATTCCATCACCTCAAATAACACTTGGGTGTTGGTTGATCTTCCTGAATGAGCGAAACCCATCGGATGCAAATGGATCTTCAAGAAGAAGATGAAAGCAGATGGAACTATTGACAAGTTCAAGGCCAGGTTAGTGGCCAAGGGGTTTTCTCAGAAGCAGCGGATCGACTACTTTGACATGTATGCTCCAGTAGCCCGGATGACCACCATCAGAATGTTGATTGCTCTCACAGCGATACATAAGATGGTGATACATCAGATGGATGTGAAAACGGCATTTCTGAATGGCGACCTGACCGAAGAGATCTACATGCAACAACCAGAAGGGTTTATCGCCAAAGGTCGTGAAGACAAAGTTTGCAAGTTGATAAAATCTCTGTACGGTTTAAAGCAAGCTCCCAAAATGTGGCATAAGAAGTTTGACAAAGTAATAAGGTCAAATGGCTACAGGGTCAGTGAAATAGACAAGTGCGTCTATTCGAAGTTTGCTGACGGAAGAGGAGTCATCGTTTGTCTATACGTGGACGACATGCTAATCCTAGGTACGGATATAAGCTGTGTCACAGAGACAAAGAAGTTCCTCTCGACGAAGTTCAGTATAAAGGACTTGGGAGATGCTGATGTTATCTTGGGACTCAAGATCATCCAGACAGACACTGGACTAGTGCTGTCACAGTCTTATTATGTTGAGAAGATGATCGCTCGTTACGGGTATCAGGATATTCCAGGGATCGATATACCGTACAAGTGTGATCTGAAACTGAAGCCTAATTCAAGGGAAAGCGTCAGGCAGCTGGAGTATACAAGCGTAATCGGGAATTGATGTATGCTACTACTGCCACAAGGCCTGACATAGCTTTCGCTGTGAGAATGCTGAGTCATTTCACGAGCAACCCAGGCATTGAGCACTGGAAAGCTTTGAAACGGGTTATGAGATATCTCAAGAAGACTCAGACATATGCACTGCACTACAGCGGAGATCTGCCGGTAGTGGAAGGCTTCAGTGATGCCAGCTGGTGCTCAGAAGTGGAGAGCGAGAGATCCACAGGTGGATACATTTTCACAATAGGTGGAGCTGCTATATCGTGGAAATCGAAGAAGCGGACTATGCTCTCGTGATCATCTATGAAATCTGAGTTCTTTGTACTTGATACCGCAGCGGAGAAAGTAGAATGGCTTCGGGAGCTCATGTATGATCTTCCAGTGGTTGGGGTGCAAATATCGGGAATACCGATATACTGCGACAACCAAGCGACTGTGACGGTGGTATCAAATAACCTTTTCAACGGGAAGAAGAGGACTATGCGGTTGAAGCACAGGGTAGTACATGATCTTATCAAAAGAGGTGTAATTGCAGTGGTTGATGTTCGAAGTCAGGAGAATCTGGCAGATCCGTTCACAAAGGGCCTCAAGCGCCAGTTGGTCGATGACATAGCTTGTAAAATGGGCTTGAAGGCATTCTGATAGTGTGTTTTTGTAATCCTACCATAAAGTTTTATGCTATTAGTTCAAAGAGAAATCTACTAGGCATCTAACTTTTGGTTCAAAGGAGGATCACTGACTGGGAAACTATCAGGTAACAGTGGGTACTTGTTCTCTGGAACATGGAAGGGATACGGACCCATAACCACTGTTGTCTACTATGTATTTTCTGCGGAAAAAATAGATCCTGTGGAAGGTTGGCTTAAACGCCTTAATGAGTTCCCAAGCAGAGTGAATGCCTGGTGTGCTTTATAGGAAGCACGGTAGAGCATCACTACAAGAAGTGAAACTCCATGCTACAGTAGGATGACTCCACCATGAGGTTCCCAGGTAGTGGTAATGCCTCGGCTTTGCAAGCCAAGTCATAGCGGCGTAGCACCGCAAATAGGAAGGTAGCCTAATGCTGTATGACGTAATTAAAGAGTTGTAGACAGCACTACAAAGGGGAGGATGGCCCCATGTTACAGTGGCACGACACCACGATAAGGTACCCAGGTAGGGGTAAAGCCTTGGCATTGTAAGCCATGTCGTTGCGGCGTAACATCGCAAGGCAGCCTTAGGCTTCATGCTGAGTAGATTGGCACTACAAAGAGGCTGAGACCTCATGCTACAGTAGTATGATACTACGATGAGGTTCCCAGGTAGGGGTAATTCCTCGACTTCAGGCCATGTCATAGCGGCGTAGCACCGCAAGGAAGTGCAAGGCTTCATGCCATATCTCTTTAATAAAGAACTCACCTATAGTATATGGAAAGAGATATCAGGCCGTCTCTTGAGGGTAAGCTTTTAGACGCCCAAAATTACACACTGAAACCAGGCTGGCACAAGGCCTTCAATGTGTAGCCAAAAGCACAGTTGATGTCATTATGTGAGTAGGAAGAATTGCAGTTATGGTGCAGAATTCAAGGCTTAGTCCATTCTTGTATCATGCTGTTATTTAACCTATGCAGGAAGATTCAAGTCGCAGCGACATCTCTCCTAATGCATGATGGACGGTCACTGTGGAGAACGCTCAACCCATATATTGAGATATGTGGGGGATTGTTGGTGTTTTTTGCCTTTGGACTAGAAAAGATAGTCCCACATCGGCTACACCAAATGGTGAGTATCTCAATATAATGTATTATTTGTGTTAAGGTGTGCATATGAGGTGTAGTAGGGCACAAGTTTGTGCCATGTGGGAGTATTTTCCTAGAAGGAAAAAGGATTAAATCCAACAAGGATGCAAGTTGATTTTTGTTGTGCGGACTCGGACTCGGACACGGACTCCAGGATGTCTCATGCATGCATGCGAGTGTTCGGGGGGTAGGCGTGGACTGGCACACTTCTATGTTGATTGTGGGATGATCTAAAATATCAAACTCTATTTTTGAGTATTGGTATTTTAGTCCCACATCGGATAGGAGAAGAGGTGAAGTCTCAACTCCACTCTATAAATAGAGCCCCTTGGCCTCCTTTGAAAGATGCACCAAGAAGAGAGTTAAGGGAGTCTGTAAAGTCCAGGAAGCCCGTTCAAGTCTCAAATATTGACTTACGAGCGTTCCAGAAGTTTTTCGTGAACTTGCTGGTTCCTGGGAGCAGATCGTGTTGGGGCGAATCTTGCTTTGAGCAACGGTGATCTTAATCACCCCAGCAAGAACCTTTCCTCTTTCTTTTTTCTTCTTTCTTCTCCTTCATCTGAGTTGTAACTCAGTTCTGTCCATCTGCAACTACGATTGCAAGGAAGAACGTGAGATTTATTTTCTGAACTCAGTTCTGTCTGTCAGCAACTGCGATTGCGAGGAAGAACGTGAGATTTTCTTTCTGATTATTGTTACTTTTGTAATCAGACTTATATTATAGTATTCCTCCTGGATCTTGAGAATAATCAGAAGGTGAACGTTTGTTGAACCTCTGATCTCGACATCGAGTCTACCATCTTTGATCAAGCCCCGGGACTAACATCCTTGACTATATAGCAGCGACCAACATCACCGCCTCCACCTAACTCACCACCACTAGTCTACCACTGCCACCATCCCGACCGATAGATCCAACCACCACCAACCCATTTCTAGGCCACTCACCTTCTATTGTCGGTGTTGCCTTCCTCGATTCTGGCATCTTTCTGGCAGATCCGCCGTCGTGCCGTTCAGATCTGCCCATCCTCCTTGCTCCATCGACGAACTTGTCGGACACCCACAGCTCGGGCCATCTCGGGTGCTCCTCAGCACCGTGACCGTGCAACGAGGCTGCAGATCCACTACGCCGCCACCCATCGAGTCGTAGCGCCATCTAGTCGAGTTCCCATGCAGTCGTCGTGCCGACGACCCTCGGTGAGACTCTCCGTCTCCCTCTCGCTCTCTTCTCTTTCTCACCGACCATCTCTCTCTCTCTCGTTCTTCTTTTCTTTTTGAACCTCTCTCTCTCTTTCTAATTTCTTTTTAGTTGGTTCAGCTATTGGGTCAAGTCCAGTGTGATGGGCTGGGGTTGGTTAGGAATTTTTAGTATTTCCTTTTTGTTTAATTTGGTCTGGGCTTAGCCCATATGATATATAATTGTATATATATATGTATTAGTATAGTATAAATATGAGTATAAATACATATATTTCATACTGTTTTTATTATTGTTATTCATTTCTATTGTGTATATCAAATAAAATATAATAAATATTTCTTTAAAAAAATTATTTATAAAAAGACTTTGAACCTATTTGGTTTCAAAATAGAATTTGGAAATCTAAAATATTATTATAATATTTATCTAATTAAAACATAATTTTTACCTTTAAGTTGTATTGCCAAAATTAGGGTTTTAGCAAAAAAAGAGAATTTTATTTATTATCAAAATATTACGTTCAAATATTTTGACTAGTAAAATTTAGTTTCTCAAATATTATAAATAATTTCCAAGATAAATATATGTATTTAAATCATGCATTCCTCTTTTGATTATCAATTCAATCGTGACTAATCTTGCATTCCATCCTTGTGACTTTTTGGACAATCTCTTCTAAATCTATCTGCGATCTATGGATTATTTACTGTGGACAACTTGGATTATTTGGATGATGGATACGATATTGGACGACATGATCATTCTATGGCTATGATTTGGGATGACGTGATCTTGGGATTTATTTTAGAATTTAGACTTTGATACATTCCCTGTCGACACGTTCGTGTCGCACACGTCGACTTTAGATACCAGAGGCAAATACATACAGTGAATACTCTCTTTTCCTGATAGTTATTTTATTTTATGATTTAGATTTGCATACCATGATTATTGTCACGCTTATCACACGACATTAGTATTTATGGATTCTAGTTCATGATTACCATGTTTCCTATTTATCGTGTTTCCATGATTACCTTGTTCATGTTTTTTTGTTGTGATTTAAATCCATGATTGCTAGAGACGCAATGTACCTTAGTATATATGTGATCAAACCTGGTATTTCCTGTTTCCTGCCGAATAGCTAATAATACACGACACATATGATTGAACAGTACAAAGTAGATCCCTCAGTCCGATCACATATAGAACATGGTGTTTGCAAAAAAAACAAAAGTGTTTTTATTACAAACTTTAAAGAATCATACACGAGTACAATAATTTTTGGGGAAGTACAACTGTAGGAGTTCGGTCTGATTGACGACCGCTTTGTCCCTTTGACGAGGCAATTGTGGATGTAAGCAAGCTTGTCACTATGTCTCGGAGCTTCTGTTGATGAGGAATCTTCTGTATGGCTCGTCCGTGTAGAAGTATCGACTGTACTTCGGCTTCGATTAATCGTTGAAGAACTTGCTCTTAAGAATTGATGATTACAGAAGATGGAAGTGTGATGAGTGCTCAAACTATACCCCTTCTCTCTGTCTCTGTACGTTGGGGAGTGGAGCTCTGTTTATAGAGCCAAGAGATAACCACCTGATAGTTATCCAAAGTAGGCGCCTTTTTTCTGGATAGGCGCCTAAGCCACTGGGTGCCATTTTTAAGCAGGGGCACCTTTGACATGTGGCGACTATACGAAATAGGCACGTGGTCGTGGCCATGTGATAGGCACGTTCTTCAAGAAATTCGGAGTAGTGCACCACGTTCAGTATGCATGACAGATTAATACGTTAGCGGGGAACTGAATACTTTGAGAAAGGCACCCAAGGATGTAGGCGCCTAGAAAAGTTGAGCACCTAGTAGCAGTAGGCGCCTAAATGGGTCAGGGCGCCTCAGAGAGATGGGCACCTGAATGCATAAGGAACCTAGGAGAACAGAACTCTTAAGGAACAATGGGTGCCTAAGAGAGTTAGGCACCTAAAAGACATGGGGCGCCTAAGATTATTAGGCGCCTAAGAGAGAAAGATATTTTGAGCATCTACAAGTCCCCCTTCAAAGTTTTCAAACCTGGGTGCCCAAACGTTTGAAATACTTTGATTGACGGTGCATATTAAATGCAATGAAATCCGCCCAGAATCCCAAGAGATTTTGTCTTTTTCGTTACTATGAGATTGACTCGAGAACTGAAGTTGCGCTTAAATGTCTCAAGCGTCTATAAATAGGCCAAGAGAGAGGTTTCTCTTTTCTTTACTCTTTCATTTCTTCCCCAGCTTTTCAACTCCTCTTCTCCTTCGTTCATAAGCCAACTGCAGCAATGGCCCCTCGCAAGACTACTGCCGCTAAGGGAAAGGCTTCCGCCGTCGATGCTCCGCTCATCGCAGCTCAACCACCATATCGCCGTCCTGGGATGCTGCAGATTAACGATCCTGACGTCGTTCCACCATCGTGTGCTTCCGCTCCTCCTTCGAGTGTTGCACTGGCGCTTCTGCCACCACCGTACGTCGTTGCACAACCTGCTCCACTGATAAGTGGTGTATGTCGAAAACAGACACCTTTAATGAAGCGCCTTTGTCATTTGCACCATCTTCTGGGTTCAAATTGACTTTGCCCAAGTGGCACCCCAAACGTAATATGTGCCCTATTATGGACATAGATTGACTTCACCATAGAATGACGCCTAACTCTATTTAGGCGCCATCTGAGCTAGGCGTCTCCTTTAAACGAGATGTCACTGAGGAGGCGCCTTTTTTTGAACTAGGCGCCACTGGTGAGGCGCCTTATTCAGTTTAAGTGCTACTGATGAAGCGCCTTCTTGGAACTAGGCGCCACTTTGTGGTTTAGGCGCCCCCTCTATCTTGTAAGGCAAAAGAGATGATAGTTTATCTAACTCTTTTTTTCTTGTAGTCGATATCCGAGAGGACATGCATGCAGAAGAAATGGCAAGTGCATTTAACACTCCCTTGTATCGTGAAGATCTTTCTCACTTGCGGTTTTCTCAATCATCTGAAGATGAACCCAGAGATGGTACTTGATCAGAGAGGAACATTTTAACACTCTTCTGAGTATGATAAATGAACAACCTATGTCATCTGTGAGCCGAGTTTCATATTCGAAGCCGCTCTTCCTCTTCGGTGATGTTGTCTACCAACTTTCTCAGCCGCAAGCAAAAAGAAGATATCGTCTCTTTCTGCAAGATGATACAGTGGTCTTTCTTTCAGGCTTGCTGAGGGGCCTGTCTCTGGAATCGTATGCTCATGTCGGCTATCGCTGCCAAATGTACTGACATCTAACTCCTGGGCAAACAGCGAAGGTTGGAAAGATACTCCATCATTATGGTGCACAGCGAAGGGACATATTCTACAGTTCGTCTACACGTCAGCGTAGTCTGTATATGCGAGGCTTACGTCCAAGTTGTGTTCCCTCTGAGAAGTCATCTTTGATCATGCCGTCTTAAGTGTAAACTTTTGCCAATCTATTTGATCAGAAGAAAGGATCTTATCCTTCGAAGATGCCTAGGATGACGGGCTTCATGAACAATAATAACAACCGTTGGGGAGACATCTCTCAGTGGGCTCTATCGCACTTTGCCTTTGAACTCACAACACTGGGCTTGCATCATGCTACTCAGTCAACTACTTATGATGTGGCAATAAACCAAAATCTCTTTCTCGCTTTGCTGGAGAGATTCATCTGGAGAACCAACACTTTCACCACACCTCATGGAGAAATAGGGTTTGCACTTTATGAGATACGTCAAATCTCTTTTCTACCCACAGGGGGATATCCTTACGAGGAGTATTTCACGACAGAAGAAGAAATGGAAGGATTAAAGAAGACCAATCCAAAGATGATTGAAGTCTTTGAAGAGCTTCTTTGCTACTATTTTGCTTATTCCTATTACATGGACAGCAAGGCTACAGGAAAATGTTATACCTCAAAATGGATGGTATATCTTTTCCTGGGCCATGATAAAAAGGACAAATACAATGACACGTTGCATTGCCGGCCTCGGGTCTTTCAACCATTGAGCCCTACAGAACTTGAGGCTTTTATGACAAAATCAAATATCAACGATCATAAGCTGACTGAAGAATGGAATGGCTTCCCGGCTGGGACTACCGCTGAAAGTTATGCTCGACAAAGTGGCAGGCCTATGTCACGAGAAGCATTGTTAGCCGGATTCTTATCTATTTGGCTAAGACGTTTCGTGATTCCAGGCAACTGTGTGATGGAAGGATCCACACAGGAATCCTTTTTGCAGCTGTCCGTCTGGTATTTGGGCGACCAACAGATTTGTTAGCAGCCATGACATGCAGATTATGTGCCGACCTTCGTGACCTCTCTAGTGCATTGTTGTCAAACAATCAGTGGGGTAAATTTCCACGCACAAAATTGCCCTTCACTTATTTGTTTGGATGGTTACTCTATCACCATCCTTCTTTGATGAATCCTGGACAAGCTCTAGATGAGAATTTAGCAGGACTTCTTCTTTGTAAATATAAGAGGTCGAAGTGGAATGTAACCAAGATCGAAGATTGCCGTAGGGCATTGAATAGAGGAAATAACTGGGTATTCTATTACAAAATCCCAGACGTTTGGACCGAATATGATGGGCTCGATTCCTTTTATGACATAGAGAATGTCCACACCCCACTGGTCACAAAACTATTCCTTTTGTTGGTGGTGATTAGACCATCACACTTGGTCTATCGCGTTGATGACGGGTGTTATCTAGAACCCTATATGCCGAGTAGATTTGCCCAGCAATTTGGATACGATCAATTGCACATAGGCAATGTAACCACGATACTAGAGGGAGTTGGTGGTTTGGTAAATGGAGCCCACGCTTTGTGATACTATAGCTCTCGAGGGACGGGAGCTCAATTCAACCTGCCTGAGATCAACATGCCGTTGCATATATTGAATACATATGTGCTGTTTTACACTTCTGCCAATACCTTTTTCGAGGGTTATGATCCGAGGATAAGTTTCACAAGCCGTTTGGAAAATCCGAGGGGATTGGCGTCTGCTCAAATCAACCTAGCGGAGGCAGAGGATAATGCACCCGTTGAAGTGCCTTTGCAAACGGTTGATTTGGATCAAGATCCAACATTATCTGCCATATATGTTTCGATCGTACCACCTCAGCAAGGAACTCAGACTTCCTCCTCTCGAGACCTTCCCCAGAGGAAGAAGAAGAAGAAGAAGAAGAAAAGTAAAGCAACAACACACCAGGAGATGGTTACCTCCCCTGATGCTAGGGTGACGAAATCACAAATTCGTCTTCACTCGAGCGAGGAATTATCATTCCAGAATGATCCTGTACCCTGTATCAACAAGAAGAGGAAGGCTTCCACAGAAGAAGCTAGTCAAGGAGCAGCATCTTCAGCCAGGAAGGCTGCTAGAATAAAAGGGTTAAGCTCAGCTAGAGTCGAACCAGAGTCGTTACCGTCACCGACTCCACGAGAGCAGGTGTTAATGGTAGATGACTCCACCCATCTAGGTAATGCTTATTGTTGCCTCATCCTTTATAATTAATTCTTTTAATAGGATATACTGACACACCTTTTTTTCCTTAGTGATATCCTTTCCATGTTCGCTGCCGACGGGATTATCTATTAGTCCACTTGCTCCCTCTCATATTCCTTTCGGGCGTATCGAACCCGTAATGAAGAAGAAGATAACAACTGGACCTTTTGACACCCATGCCACTTCTTCTCAGGCTATGGCGAAGTTACCTCAAGATGATGAGGATTTGAACACCACAAAATGGTCACTTATCTTTGTGGATGACCGAACATTAGATGATGTATTAGGCATCAATGTTTCTGACGATGATGAGAGCTTACCAGTATCTACTATAATCCTGGTTGCGACGGAGAACATTGATGACCAAAAACCAGAGCAGAGGGTGATCAAACCCTCGATATTGAAGCTAAGGGTGCAATCATCCTCGATGAACAACAAACAAGCGAGGGGCACCTTGAGCCCACAGTTGAGGGTGAAGTCAACCCTGAACGACAAATTATAGTATATCAACCACTTAATTTTGGATCTTTCAGGAATTTTAGGCCTGAAGCTGAGAAACTCAAAATGCCCATCATATCTGAATACCCAGATCGAGACTCACCCATGCTTGATGGTATCACGAGTCCCGTTCATAGAGGGGAAGAAGAGTTCCAGCCGATACCAGAAAGTGATGAAGTTGGGGGATCTGAGGATCCTATACTCAAGACCGAGGGATACGATAACGCTGAGGTCGATAATGAGGAAAGCTCTTACGAGGACGACTAATCCTATGAAGAATCGGAGGAAAAAGTCGACATCGAGGTTTCTGATGAGGAAGAACCTCCCGTGGTCGATAAACCCGTTCAAGAGATTGTCGTCTCAGAACGACACCGTGGACAGGCTGAGACTGGGGATGCTAGAGACATTCACTGCAACCTCTAGTTCTATCTCCTTCAACCGTCGCTCTTAGAGTTTCGAGCGTTACAGCTCCGGTAGGTGTTAGCTTTAAAGATATAGTTGCAACTCCAGATAGTCGTGACCTGGTATGTGGGGTGGCAGATGGGCTTGTAGCATATACTTGCCTGCAGAGCTTAGTAAGAGTAGCCCTAGCCATAGATTTATCTTTTATTGCTCTGCGAAATACAGCTTCAGCTTTGATTATCCCCATCCGCGAGACAGACGACAACGCAAGAGCAGACGCCTTAGATCAATTAGTTGCTAGCTTACAAGATCCCATCACTCCTCTCCAAGCTTTGAAGAACGGTGATTTTGACTCCCTTGTAGCGGTTGAGTATCGGCACCTAACCCATGAAGTAATTCAAACCTATGCTTTTTTCCAGCAAAAACTAGAGGATATGGCCGCAGAAGAGAGTCAGTTGACTCAGTTAAAGGAGCAAACTGAGACAACAATTATCTTTGATGATGACCTAGTGATTGCTTTGAAGAAATATGAAGATAGGCTTCGTGCAGAGCTGGAGTCCCTTATAGCCAAACGAGCTAATTATGAGATGCATTTGGAAGAGAAACGTCGAAAGCTGAGGGAACTGGAGTAGCAGTTACAAGCTTTGAACGTATCCTGAGAAGCCGAGGTGCATCGCTGTGCCCCTATTCTGAGGCTCATGTCAGAACAGGAGAGAAGGACTACGACGACAGAGAATATTGTTGCTGGCCAGGATAATCGAAAGAAATACATTACAGAATTGAAGGCACGCATCTTGGCCCTTAGTACCCTACCATGATGCCTTGTATCTGTCTTTTGCTTTTTCTTTCCTTTTTTTTTATCCCATAAAATGTAATGAACTTATAAATTCCATGGATTTGTGAATAAGCACTGCTTTTGTTTTGTTCGAGAATGCATTTGGTATTAATGTACACATAACACATTCTTTCGAAGAACAACATCAACTATCATATCTGTTCAGAGGTAGTAAGGACATAACAGATAATGATGATATTGTTGTTCTTGTGACTATTTTCCAGAGGTATATATATATACGTGACAAATAGACATAGATGAATGATAGAATTCAGAGGATGTGAATTTTCATTCACAGATGATTCTTGATCCATTGAGGCTCAAGAACATGATATGAGAATATGTTCAGAGGTAAGTGGACATGACATATTGCAAGAAACCAGGTCTGTTCAGAGGTGATAAGGACATGACAAATATCGATTTTAAGAAATTATTATCTATGGTTTTATTTACAGAAGAGTAAATAAAGATAATAATTCAAAGATTTGAATCATGTACAATATTGATATCTCATACATTTTTTAAACATAGTATTTTTTAGAAATTTGCCACTGATGGACATCATAGCCACTCGACCATCCATCCCGGTCAATTGATAAGCTCCGTTTGAGAAAACTTTACTTACAACATAGGGACCTTCATACTTTGCTTCAATTTTGCCCTTGCTCATATGTGTCATAGTTATAGGATGTCTGACAGTAAGAACTAATTCGCCTTTGTGGAATGCTTATACTTTGATCTTTCGGTTGAAAGCTTTGGAGATATAGGCTTGATATAGCTCAATATGCTGTTGAGCTACTAGCCGTTTCTCGTCCAGCGCTTCAAGCTCCTGAAGCCATAGACGATCACTGTTCTCGGTCATGGGTTCATTGGCAATTGCAATTCTCATGGATGGAATTTGAATTTCCAATGGTAACACAGCTTCACATCCATACACCAAGGAAAAATGTGTACGACCGATAGGATTGCGTACGGTAGTGCGATAAGCCCATAGATATTCTCTGAGCTTCTTACTCCAGTTACGTTTGTTAATAGAAACAAACTTTTTGAGAACTTTAATGATGATCTTGTTGAATGCCTCAGCCAAGCCATTAGCTGCAGGATTATTGGCCGTGGAAGCGACATTATCGATTCTGTTGTTGTCATAGAACCGAGTAAACTTCTGGCTGATAAAATATGGTCTATTATCATGAATGATTCATCGAGGGACACCGAATATGTATATTACATGATGTTTGATAAAGTTGATGATGCTGCTGGTCTTAACTTCGGCCAAAGGTATAGCATTCAGCCCACTTCGAGAAGTAATTGGTTATAGCCAGTATAAACCGATGTCCTCTAGATGATGGTGGGTTAATAGGACCAATGACATCCATGCTCCAAGCTTCAAAGGGCTATGATGCAACAGTCAGATGGAGAAATTCTGATGGTTGATGAATGAAGTCTGCATGGATTTGACAAGCTCGATATTTTTTTACATATTCAACGACATCTGATACCATAGTGGGCCAGTAGTAACCCATACGTCGGATACGATCTTGTAGCTTAGGACTGGGATGATGTGCTCCACAAACACCATCGTAAGCCGCACTACTATTTGTTTTGCTTCGTTTTCTGCCAGACAACGTAGGAGTAGACCATCAAACGTTAGCCGATAGAGAGTCTTGGTGATATGATTGTAATAGAATCGGAGCGATCGCCGAAGGATAGTTGTAGCTTCTTTAGGATCTTCAGGTAAGATGTCATGTACCATAAAGTCAATGAAAGGAGCTTTCCAGTCTTCACTGATGGCATTGATTTCTGTTGAATTGCTGAATTCAATGTTGGAATTATTCTTGATACAAAATAATTCTCTGTTAGTGACAACAACTATTTGCTGTCTTCCAACTAGAATTGCTAATACTGTAGCAAGATTAGCTAATGCATCATCTTCTGTATTGCATGCTCGCCGTACATGCTCAATGAAGAAGCCTTTGAACGATGTAGCCATTCTAACTACTGCCTCGTGATATAGGACAAGATCCTGATGTCGAACTTCATACGTTCCTCTGACCTGATTGACGATCAGTTTAGAGTCTTCGTAAACCTCAAGATATTCAATATCCAGCTGTTTAGCAAGTTATAGACCAATGAGCAAAGCATTATACTCTGCTACATTGTTGGAGCACAATTTGTCCAGAGAAAAAGCTCTTTGAATAGCCAATCCATCGGGTGATACGAGGATATTTTGACTCCAGCGACGATGGTGCCTTTGGGTCCGATTCTGGATGCTCCATCAAAGAATAGACACTAAGTAGGAAATTTTTCAGAAATCATGTTAGATTTTAGGGTTTCGTCAGGAATTTCATCATAGTGTTTAGACATCTCAGGAATTGGACGAGCCTTTAGGAAGTCAGCGAGGGCTTGACCCTTAATAGACTTTTAGGGAACATACACCATATCGTATTGTGCTAATAATATGGCCCATGTAGCGAGCCTGGAATTGAGCATACTTGGCTTCCTCATCAAAACTCGGAGAGGGTTGACTCGAGAGATGACATGAATGGTTTGGTCTGTGATATAATGTCGTATCTTTTGAACAACGAACATCAAGGCTTAATATTCTTTTTCTACCGGACTATAACGATGTCCAACTGATCATCGTGCGGCTGAGATAATAGATAACCTGCTCATAACCCTCTTTATTCGTGTGGGCTATTAATGTACCCAATTAATGATCCATTGCTCGAACATACATCGGGAAGGGTATTCCTGAGACTGGAGGCACTAGAACTGGAGGGTTCATCAAGTATTGCTTTATGTCTTCAAATGCTTGATGTCATTCTTCAGTCCAAATGAAAGACACACCTTTCTGCATGAGTTTAGTGAACAGTCTACAGCGTCCAGAGAGATTTGAGATGAATCTCCTGATGTACGCAAGCGGTCCCTCGTAGCTCTTTTAAGTTGTGTGGAGGACGCATCCCTTGAATGGCTTTAATTTTCTCAGGGTCAACGTGTATACCTTTAGAGGTAATAACGAATCCAAAAATTTTGCCACTAGAGACTCCCAGGAATGATTTGGTGGAATTCATCTTGAGTTGATGTTGGCGCATTAGATCAAAATAGTTCTCAAGTCTTGGATGTGGTCTTCCTTTAGATGACTTTTGACAGCAATATCATCGACATATCATTCAACTGTCTTTCCTAAATGATCACGAAAGATAGTACCCATAGCCCGCTGATAAGTTGCACCAGCATTTTTAAGACCGAATGGCATGACAGTGTAGCAACAGGCTCCCAAAAGAGTACGAAAAGATGTATGTTTCTCATCTTCTGGATGCATCTTGATTTGATTGTATCTTGAGAATCCATCCATAAAAGACATTCGTTCGAATCAGCAAGTATTGTCGATCATGACATCAGTGATCGAAAGAGGAAACTCATACTACTAAAATCTGTCCAATCAACGACGTCGGGGGACGTCGCTAAATCGGGCAGATATGTCGCTAAATCCAATTGGCGACGTATTTAGTGACGTTTCGACATAGTCGCAATTTACCTAGTCGCTAACCACCAGGACGTCGCAATACGTCGCTATTGGGACGATAATTAGCGACGCAGATGCGTCACTAATTCAGCGACTACAAGCGACGTACAGTGAATGCATTTACCGACGTCGCCTAGCAACGTTTCATACATCCATGCTGACCTGACATGTCAGGAAATTAGCGACGTTCTGCGACGTTGATACATCGCTATATTACCGACATATAGCGACGTTTTAACGACGTCTTAGTTAGCGACGTTTAGTGACGATTAGTGACATGGTGACACATATTTAGCGACGTTCCGATACTTAATTAGCGACGTGTATATTCGTCGCTGGACGTCGCTAAACGTCGCTGAACGTCACTAAATTTGGTAAAAAACTAAAAAAATATAGCATTTGCAGCAGCACCTACAACAGCATTTTCAGCAGCACCTACAGCAGCATTTCCCTGGGTTTGCCGACCCCTTCGGTGGAACACTCAACACCGACTGATCAGGAGGAGCATCACGAACACAAAGTATCAAACAATATGAAACACATATGAAACACAATCACGAACACATATGAAACACAATCACGAACACAATCATGAACACATATGAAGCACAATCACATCACTCAACACAGATATATGAAAAATTTCAACAACAGTGTCAAACAATATGAAACACAATAACAATGTATGTAGAAACACATAAAAGTAACAATGGGCATCACACAACAATATATATGTCGACTACAGCTGATCAGGAGGAGCATCACCGCTCCTAGAAAGAAGGTAAGCATACTGCTCCGGTGTAAGAACCACCGACGACGATGAAGGAGGAGGCAATATAACCGCTATAGAAGGAGGAAGTGTAACCGTTGGAGAAGGAGGCAGTGTAACCACTGAAGATGGGTACGTCCGCGTCTCCTCTAGGGCTAGCAGTCTGGCGCTGTATTGCTCCATGCAAGCCGCTATCCTATTAATGGTGCCGTGAATGGACTCCTGCATCCCCTGTACGTCCCTCACGGTGCGCTCGAGATCGTCAAAGCGTGCGGTGACCGACGCAGCTCCCCTTGCACCTGAGACCCTGGCTGCTCAAAAATCCTCCTCAGCATATCATCGTGCAGCTCAGCAATCTGGCGGGCAATGGTATCCTCGACTCGGGACGACTCAGCCTGTGAGGGTTGTGAATGCGTACTGGCAGAGGGAGCCCTGGATGCCTGCGTCGTAATAAATGTGCCGTAGGACCCCGTACCATAGTTCGTAACCCTATGAAGACCATCAACGGCGGTCTTCCAGAGCTCGTCCTCCGACTGTGGCGGAGAGGGCTGCGATGTACCAACGCCTCCCTCTGCAGGTGCACTAGAACTCGCACGCTCACGTAGCCTAATAAACTCGTCCTAGAAAATTATGCATCTCTATAAATTAGTACTTACCTAAATTAGCCTAATAAACGTCTAAAGTATTTAATTATTATTAACTATATGGCTATCTGTATATTCTTCAAGTTGTGTTAAAATTAACGAAATCTAAATTAGTACTTACATAGCTCTGAGTAGCCCGGTCGTCGATGAGCTTTCCGTCCTTCCGATGGGTGGCCAGGAAGACGGTCACTGTGTTTGCGTCCTCACCCCTCTGTACCTGCGTATTTGTTATATTTTATTCTTTATTAAAATAGAAAAATATATACTCCTACTATCAATAAAATCTTATATATTACAATAAATTACATACCAGATGATGGAAATGCTCCGTCATAGGAATCGATCCACCACACCACTTTTCGGCCCTCGTCCTAGCCGTCTTTGCTTTATCTGACCGCTCTCTGTACCGGGGCTCCTCAAATCGAGCCCTCATCGCGGTCCACTGGTCAGGCGTGATCCAACCAGCAATCAACTTTTTGGAGCGCTGATGAGCTTTCTGATCGTCAATTGTATCACGGATCAGCTTGGCGGCGACGGCAGGAAACTGCCTCTCAATCTGCTCGGCCCGGTGTAGTAGATAAAAATAAGTCCTCTACATGAATTACAAATTAAAATAATAAGTTCTAAAAAATGCTTAAAATCATATTAATCATACTAAATTAACTATCTTTAATTACCTTGAAGTGGGCAAACTAGAATGCCTTCCTCTCTTCTGAGGCATCCGAGTCGTTGATCCACGGACCCCTATAGTTGGACCTCAGAAAGGAGCCCAACGCTTTCTGTACCGACGAGGGATTATATCTGTATACAACGATAATTATATTTATGAATATATATATATATATATATATATATATATATATATATATATATATATATACAGACATGCATAAAATATATATATATATATATATATATATATATATATATATATATATATATATATATATATATATATATATATTCATTTAACTTACTTCGTAGGACCGTTGGCCCAAATCTCCATCCTCGTCTCGTCTTGAGGTGCGCATGGAGGGTTGCTCTAGTACGAATCTGCATGGGCGGGAGTAGGGTTTACCTCCTCCACCTGCTCCCCACCCTCCATGTTGCCGTCAGCGGTAGAAAGGCTACGGGAAGGAGTATCAGCAAGCCTGGAACTGCTCGTCCCATGTGTACTGCCACCTGGACCTACGACCGTATGGTACAATGGAGTGCTCGGGTCAGACGATGGTCCGGAGCCATCCTCTGGTAACGGAGCTCTCTATCCACCTAAGGACATGGCTCGTCCTGACCTGTCTCCGCGTCGTCCTGCTATGCCTTCACGTCGTCCTGCCATGCTGATAATAACATATGATTAAAAATATAAATAAATATAGTGATAGTTTAGAAATATCTGCATACATTAGAGTTCATAATTTAAGTTTACAAAAATTTGAATACTAATAGAAATGATCACAGTTCATAATTTAAGATTTCAGAAATATGAATACATTAAAATCACAGTTTCTCAATCATCCTCTGAAAATTCATCTTCTTCGTTTGCCTCCTCATCCTCATCCTCCTCATCTTCACTAGCATCTCCTTCGTCTTCCCCTTCGGATACTTGTACCTCTTCTACACAAGTAGATATGAAATGGAGAACTTCTGCTGAGTCGACATCAACTGTATTTGGTAAAAGAGGCATCTCGTCCTCCTGATAAGCCATTTCGTCGACGTCGTAGGTATTTCTGGCTTTAGTCTTGCATACTGTAACTCCACTTCCCAAATTTTGAGAAAATAAAAATTTGATCTTAGTGATAGCAATTAATTTATTTGGGTTTCGAATAAATAATTAATCTTTATTTATTTTAATTAATAATATGGTGATTAATATTTTAGAGGAAAATAAAATGGGAGCAATTTTCAAAATTTAAAAAGTTGTTACAACCAACTTGTGGTCCCCTCAATTTTTCCAAAAGTTTTTAACTGATTTTTATCATTTTTGTAAAATTTGAAAAGGAGGAGGGGGGGTTGTTTTATAAAATGTTTTGAGCGGAGGGGGTGTTTTGCTATTAGCTATTTCGGGGGGGGGTTTCTTTATAAAATTCCCATCCTTTCTCTTTAAAAATATGAACAGAAAGAGAGAGAGAGAGAACAGAATCATTTCATTTCTTTTCTCTCTGTTCTTTCGTTCCCCAAACCCTGAACCGACGACGGCGACGAGCGAGAGCGACGACTTCGACTGACGGGCGGCGACGGCTTGAAGACGACGGCGGTGGCGCAGATCTTCCTCGTCGATGACTGGGGACGGAGACATCTCCAGTAGCAGTGCCTGTGCAGCAGTGGGCTCGGCACACGACCGGCCAACCGACGACGACCACGAGGATCTCCGTCATCCTCGTTCGCAGCTGACGGAAGAGTAGACGATGGTGAGTTCCTTTTCAGAACCCTAAGTTTCACTTGAGGTTGATTTGCGACCTGATCTTTTGTTCTCAAATCCTTACGTTTTTTTCAAATCTGATCTATTTGCGTTGAGTTTACTTTCTGATCAATTTCAATCCTCAACTTAGTTTTTGGTAAGACTTAGAATTTTTGGGTTCGATGAATTTCGTGGCCTGGAGTTGGGTCGATGAACCATTCGTGGGATCTGAAAGTTCTTCTATATTTCTCTTGATTTGTGGGAACAGGGATTTCGGATCACCGTTACGTGTTCGACGATTTGTCCGAGCCTGGAACGCAGCGGTAAACGGGACACGTTGGGCTGTGTCTGTTCGTAAGAGTGTCTTTCCAATCGGGACTCATCACCATCAGGTAATATTATGTTTTCTTGCTTACTCTTGTTTAACTAGTGTATAATGGAGTTAATTTGAGTTGCAGTCAGTATGGGGGCGGTCGTGTTTGTGTCTAGAGGAATAGGATACGGGGAGTCCGAATTGATGGATTTCAATTGTACCTGGCGATCATGTCCAAGTATTGTTGTTATGTATTCAGATCAGTTTGTGTGTGGTGTCCAGCGCGGTTGTAATCCACTCAGTGTGCGTTGATGCAGTATGGGTGCGGAACTCTTCTAGGTTGAAGCAGTGATGGATTTTCCTTGTTTTGTTTTGTTTTGTTTTTGATTGATTGTATAATATTTTTATTTGTTTTCCTTCTTTGAATTGTCTGTATAATTAGTTAAGTTCCTTTGTTTCTTTCTTTAATTTATCTGTATATTCAGTTGTGGTTGGGTGTTGGTCTGTGTATGAATTTGTGGCTGAGCTATTAGCAATGGGCTGGACCTGTGATAATGTGGGATTAGGATGTTGATTTTAGTTCAGTTTCATACATTTTTTCCGTTTAAATTTTGGTTCATGAGCTTTTGATTTCAAATCCAGATTTTTGTCTCCTACATCTTTCGTTTGAATAAAGTTTCAGGTTTATACCGATCCTGTGTAGTAAAAATATTTTTGTAACTGTTTAGCTATCAGGTTTTTCCTGAGATTCAATTTGATGGGTTCAATGGAGCTGGACTTCATGTCAATAATTAAGTCATGGATATGTATGAGAGGCTTTTATACTGTCCTGATAATTTAGAGATTCAGGATTGGGTCATTTTCATTCAGCAGAACTTCTTTATGCAATTGCTTCATTGATTTATGAACAAGTTTAAGTTCAGTGTAATCTGGTTTAGAAATCAACTTTAGTATACCTGAGATTTACTTCAGGGTATAGCTGAGAACCAGGAAGCTAAATTGCACCTGCAATTTTGGGTGGAAATTCTGAGACAAGAACCAGTGTCTGCATCTTAAGTTCATGTTAGTTGAAATTAGGTTTTGTCTACATTGTTGAAGGTAGTTAATGAACTTGGGATTGTGATAGGGAACTTTTCATTAGAAGCTTTTAGTCGCCCTATCAACTCTTTATTTAAAAAGCTGCTTATAGTTATAATGAAACTCCAAACCTTTTTCTTTCGAACACCAGTATATTTTTAACTGTCTAGGCATAACATTCTACTTAAATACTAAGGTGTTTTTCATAGACTATTGGGTCCCCAATATTACTTAAATCTGAACTTAAAGAAGGTTTATGATTCCTGATTTCTTAAATATTTTAGTATATGTCAGGTTATAAATATAGATTATGACCACCTATAGGAACATTCATGGTTAGGGAATTTTGAGTAGTTGAGTTTTGGACTTTAAATTAAGTGCATGGTTAATAAATTCAGTTAAGTCTATTAAATGGAATATTAGTTAAGCTAAACGTCTTATTTTAGACTATAACCAACTTGTACACATTATCATATATCAGGAGGACTCATAGACTTCTATCTTCTTACCCTTGATCAACCGAAGCAAGGCAAGTACTTTTCTATGGTTTTGTGCATTTATATTCTTGTACTCTTGCTTGTGACATGTCATGACACGATATCATGTACCCTGTACTCCTGTACTCCTGTACTCATGTTCTTGTACTTACATGCGTCGGGTGGAGAAATACACTAGCCATGTGACCAATCCCGGTTACTATATTCATGTGCCTAGCTTAGACCTCGCATCGTGCACGCGGGTCCTAAGTCGTACCATTCATGTACTTTTATGTGCTTACCCCCAGCCGGTCACATGAGCTAGTTGTATTTCAAATATAGTGCACTTTGTCGTGTCTTGTACTTCAGGTTCAAAGTTATATTCATGTACTTGTACCTTACCTTCCTGTACTTATATTCATGTACCTTCATGTTCTTTTCATGTACTTTATAGTCCATGTTCTCCTGTACTCATTTCATATCATGTTCTTATTCATTACCTAGAACTGTACTTTGCTCCGCTCTTGACTGGATAAGTTGCAGGTACGCTTGCAGGATACCATTCTACCATATGGGCTAGAGCCCGAGATCTTAGCTGAGCAGGATGGTTCATGACTTAGCTTGAGATTTCCGGTTTAAACTGTTAGCTTTACTCTTAGATATTGTCTCGAGAATTCATGTACATTTTATTCTTGATGACTCGTACTTTTACATACATAGAATTATGGATTATGGTGATCATTCTGGGATACGTTTTTAGATGCTGTGATTATATACATTTATGATTATCTGGTTAGATTTCCCTAGTTTGGTACAACTTACTTCGTCGTGTCTAACGACGAAGGCTGGGTGTGTCCGACTCGTATCCGATTATTCAGGAGCGGGTCATGACATGTTTTTAGTGGTGGCCCATGCAGGTCAATCCTAATAGTACCTAGGTATTAGAGTACAATTGGGGGACTTAATTACACTAGGGAAACTTGATCACAGTATAGGAAAATCGGGAAATAAGGGTATATCGGGTATATCAGGTATATTGATATTCTATAAACACTTGTTGTATTTAGGTCTAGGTTATTTTAACAGTTTTCTGTTTTTCAGATAGTTCAAAAGCACGCGACACCGGAACAGTCGATCCACCTACACTTGAAGGTTTCGAGCTTCCACTACCTTCTATCACTCTACTATCCCCATGGGTAGTACGTAGTTGACGGAGACGTTTGAAGAGTCCCTTGACAACCAAAGGGAGCATGCCATCCTTTTCAAGCCAGACTTGTGGATATACTCTCCGAGCCAGAAAAGACTTCTGAATTCCAGACTCTCAGACACTTGGACTCTTTCGACACTGAGCGCATATCTTACACCAAGGAGCAGATTGAGAACCTGGAGTCACCACTGAAGATCATTCAAGTTTTTGAGGATCCGACTTCTCTGAAGATTAGAGCCACCAGCCAGAAGATCCAGAATATAGCATGGACAATAGGATATGACGGGAAGCTGAAGCTCATGAAGGACATAAAGACTTATGATGAAGATATCAACTACTAGGGATCAACAAAGCATCGCCACACTTAGACAGTGCCTCTTCAACCGCGCCATCAGATTCAGATGATGGCCATTTGTGCTTTCCCCCACCAATCCAGACATCGCTTCAGGAGTGTCGCAAGTGACTCGGACTTGTTTATACTGCAAACTTTTGCCACTGAATGAAGGATTGCCTGGAGGTCGCTGATCGTACTACTAAGGACGAGTACGAGGAGCTCTAGTACCACAAAAGAAGGACCCACCTCTCCAGATTCAACAACAGCATGGAGCACTGCCGCAAGGACCAGCCTATATCAGGACAGCTGAAGAAATTGAAGTAATTCCAGTCCCGAAAAAATACTGAAGATAGACTGAAGACAGAAGACTCTTTTGCATGGTTGGAGAAAACCATGGTTCATGATTCATAATCCAGTTTTTCCTTAGATTCCTCTTGCACCTAGATTGTTTCTTAAAAACTTCCTTGTTTCCTATTTTAAGGATTATTAGATTTTATTTCCTATTCTGAAACCTTGGTCGCTATTCGAGATGTATTTTGAAAGTTTGTTTCCATTCTTGTTCGTAACTCTGCTCTTATTCGGGATTTTCTTTCTGCTCGATAACTTGTTTCCTATGGCGTCGTTTCCTAATTCAAGATTTGGTTCTATTCGAATTTTGTTCCCCATTCAGACCCTGTTGATATTTAAGACTTTACTTCGGGATTACCTTCCTATTCAAACTTAGGCCATTCAAAACCTTGTTTAATCTTGCTTCTATTCGAGATTTCATTTGCAGATTTTGTTTTCTATCTTGAAATTTTGACTCGTTCCCTATGAGATTTTATTTCTCATTCGTGAATTGTTTTTCGTTCTATTCACGATCTTGTTGATCTTTCCTCGTATTTTAAGATTTCACTTGTTTCGTATTCGCTATTTAATACCATGTTTTCATATTCATTTTCATGACTTTGTTTTCTATTATTGGATTCTATTTGAAATTTTGTTTCCTATTTGAATTGTGTACTATTCGAGAATTATTCCTACTCGAAATATCATTTTGAAACCTTGCATGAACCTTCGCTTCTATTGATGCTTGTTTGAGATTCTATTTCCTATTCCTGATTTTATACATATTTGAGATTTGCTTGTCTCATATTTACGATCCAATACCTTGTATTCCATTCACTAAATGACACATGCTTTCCATTCACTCTTCGTAACCTAGCTTTCTATTCGAGATTTTGTGTCCTATTCGTGACCTTGTTGATAATTGATTTCCTATCTAAGATTTGTTTTGAAATTCCTTTCCATTCGAGGTAGTGTTTGAGACTTCATTATTCGTAAGTTTGTTATACATTGATTCATGAACAATGATTTTGGTCATTATTTCGAGACCTTGTTTCCTATCTGGTATCTTACTTTTATGTCACCTTGAGATTTTGCTACCTATATAGGATTAAGTCCATGTACTAAATCTTGTTACCATTCCAGATATCAGTTAAAATTCTGTCATAATTTGAAACTTCGCTCCCTGTCTGAAATTTTAAATCTCCCTGGTTGCCCTTTTGTATTCACTGATTGGATTCCTTGTCGTCTCTTAGTACCTAATAAACCCTTGTATTCTAAAATAGTCAGATAACCTCATCATCTTCTTGACTTGGACTATTAAAACTATTTTGATTCCTTGAGATTTTCTATAGATAAAGTTGAAAGACTATTCGATGACCTACTAGGGCGTGACAGTTGCGCGCTGCAGCCGTTATATGGATTGCGGAGACCGAAAGTTCACTGCAGCCAGCAGCGCACTGGCGAGGCAGGAACTCTAAGTTGAAGTGATTTCGGACGGCCATAGGTTTTCGAGTATTATTTAGACTTTATCTTATTTTTTTCATACCTTTGATATCTTGAGTTGTTTCGTCAATGATTGTTGGAAAATGGATAAGGTTGATAGAATATCCGGAGACATATTGTTATTTGAGTCACGAAGCCGAAAGTCCACTGCAGTCAGATACATACTGGCGAGGCAGGGATTCTAAGCAAAGTGATTTCAGATACCAACATGTTCTTGGATCATGGAGACTATATTTCCTTTTTATATGATTATTGGTTTTTGAGAATCATAAATCCTTGCACGTTTATCCTGATTTGATACTGTAATTCCTGAGTATTGCGTATGTCTCCTCAATCAACCCTTGGTAAATTTTCCTTCTAGTATTTTATCGTTAGATCATTAAATTCCTCAAAATTGTATATTACTAGATTGTGATTCTGTACTTCGTTTGTGACTTGTCTAAACTTCGATCTTAAGTCATGTCTATCTGACCATGATTTTCTATCTTGTTCTAGTCTACCTGTGTTAAACTATCGATTTTTGATCATACTTAATAATTGTGTCTTCATGATTTTGCTCCTCTAAGTTGTAATTGGAACTTCATTCTATCTCGTGCCTATTTGATTCTTGATCATTGATCGTGTTATTCCAACTACTTGTGTGTAATTATCGTACGGAGTCTCAAGGCTCAGAGTTGTACGGGATCGACAAAAGCACTGGGTGGACAACAGCAGACGGCCACTAGAGCTCGTGGTTGGCGGTAGAGTGTTCCTGAAGATCTCGTCGACCAGGGGGACCATTCATTTTGGCAGAGGTGGGAAGCTCAGTCCGAGATTCATCGGCCCTTTCGACGTGACGATGCGGATTGGCGAGGTGGCATATCGACTAGCGCTTCCAGCTAGTTTGGAGGGAGTACATGATATTTTCCACGTGTCCCAGCTCCGACGCTATATTCCAGACCCGAGCCCTGTGGTGGACTACTCAGAACTAAAGATGGGTCCGAGCTTGACCTGCGAGGAGCAGCCAGTGGAGATATTGGACAGGAGAGAGAAGCAGTTGCAGAACCAGACTATCCCCCTTGTCCGCATCATGTGGAGACGTCACTCTCTGGGAGAGTCCACATGGGAGCGCGAGGACGAGATGCAGGAGCGCTATCCCAGTTTGTTTGTTTGAGTGTACTTTGATATTGAGAATTTTAAATACAATAAATGAATTGTGTTTGAACCTTCTTGAGATTTTGCTTTGAGATTGTTTTGTTTGTCTCTCGAATTTCGAGGACGAAATTATTTTAAGGAGGGGAGATTTGTAACTCCACTTTCCAATTTTTGAGAAAATAAAAATTTGATCTTAGTGATAGCAATTGATTTATTTGTGTTTCAAATAAATAGTTAATCTTTATTTATTTTAATTAATAATATGGTGATTTATATTTTAGAGGGAAATAAATTGGGAGCAATTTTCAAAATTTGAAAAGTTGTTACAACCAACTTGTGGTCCCCTAAATTTTTCCAAAAGTTTTTAACTAATTTTTATCATTTTTGTAAAATTTGAAAGGGGGGTTGTTTTATAAAATGTTTTGAGCAGAGGGGGTGTTTTGCTATTAGCTATTTCGGGGGGGTTTCTTTGTAAAATTTCCATCCTTTCTCTTTAAGAATCTGAACAGAAAGAGAGAGAGAGAACAAAATCATTTCATTTCTTTTCCCTCTGTTCTTTCGTTCCCCAAACCCTGAACCGACGGCGGCGACGAGCGAGAGCGGCAACTTCGATTGACAGGCGACGACGGCTTAAAGACGACGGTGCCAGCGTAGATCTTCCTCGCCGACGACTGGGGTCGGAGACATCTCCAGTAGCAGCGCCTGTGCAGCAGTGCGCTCGGCACACGATCGGCCAACCGACGACGACCATGAGGATCTCCGTCATCCTCGTTCGCAGCTGACAGAAGAGTAGACGATGGTGAGTTCCTTGTCAGAACCCTAAGTTTCACATGAGGTCGATTTGCGACCTGATCTTTTGTCCTCAAATCCTTACGTTTTCTTCAGATCTGATCGATTTGTGTTGAGTTTACTTTCTGATCAATTTCAATCCTCAACTTAGTTTTCGGTAAGTCTTAAAATTTATGGGTTCGATGAATTTTGTGGCCTGGAGTTGGGTCGATGAACCATTCGTGGGATCTGAACGTTCTTCTATATTTCTCTTGATTTGTGGGAACAGGGATTTCGGAAAATCGTTACGTGTTCGACGATTTGTTCAAGCCTGGAACGCGACGGTGAACGGGACACGTTGGGCTGTGTATGTTCGTGAGAGTGTCTTTCCAATCGGGACTCATCACCATCAGGTAATATTATGTTTTTTTGCTTACTCTTGTTTAACTAGTGAATAATGGAGTTAATTTGAGTTGCAGTCAGTATGGGGGGCGGTCGTGTCTGTGTCCAGAAGAATGGGATGCGGGGAGTCTGAATTGACGAATTTCAATTGTACCTGGCGATCGTGTCCAAGTATTGTTGTTGTGTATTCAGATCAGTTTGTGTGTGGTGTCCAGCGCGGTTGTAATCCACGTAGTGTGCGTTGATGCAGTATGGGTGCGGAACTCTTCTGGGTTGAAGCAGTGATGGATTTTCCTTGTTTTGTTTTGTTTTCGATTGATTGTATAATATTTTCATTTGTTTTCCTTCTTTGAATTGTCTATATAATTAGTTATGTTCCTTTGTTTCTTTCTTTAATTTGTCTGTATATTCAGTTGTGGTTGGGAGTTGGTCTGTGTATGAATTTGTGGCTGAGCTATTAGCAATGGGCTGGACCTGTGATAATGTGGGATTAGGATGTTGATTTTAGTTCATTTTCATACATTTTTTTTGTTTAAATTTTGGTTCATGCGCTTTTGATTTCAAATCCAGATTTTTGTCTCCTACATCTTTCGTTTGAATAAAGTTTCAGGTTTATACCGATCCTGTGTAGTAAACATATTTTTGTAACTGTTTAGCTATCAGGTTTTTCCTGAGATTCAATTTGATGGGTTCAATGGAGCTGGACTTTATGTCAATAATTAAGTCATGGATTTGTATGAGAGGCTTTTATACTGTCCTGATAATTTAGAGATTCAGGATTGGGTCATTTTCATTCAGCAGAACTTCTTTATGCAATTGCTTTATTGATTTATGAACAAGTTTAAGTTCAGTGTAATCTGGTTTAGACATCAACTTTAGTATACCTGAGATTTACTTCAGGGTATAGCTGAGAACCAGGAAGCTAAATTGCACCTGCAATTTTGGGTGGAAATCCTGAGACAAGAACCAGTGTCTGCCTCTTAAGTTCATGTTAGTTGAAATTGGGTTTTGTCTACATTATTGAAGATAGTTAATGAACTTGGGATTGTGATAGGGAACTTTTCATTAGAAGATTTTAGTCGCCCTATCAACTCTTTATTTAAAAAGCTGCTTATAGTTATAATAAAACTCCAAACCTTTTTCTTTCAAACGCCAGTATATTTTTAACTGTCTAGGCATAACATTCTACTTAAATACTAAGGTATTTTTCATAGACTGTTGGGTCCCCAATATTACTTAAATCTGAACTTAAAGAAGGGTTATGATTCCTGATTTCTTAAATATTTTAGTATATGTCAGGTTATAAATATAGATTATGACCACCTATAGGAACATTCATGGTTAGGGAATTTTGAGTAGTTGAGTTTTGGACTTTAAATTAAGTGCATGGTTAATAAATTCAGTTAAGTCTATTGAATGGAATATTAGTTAAGCTAAACGTCTTATTTTAGACTATAACCAACTTGTACACATTATCATATATCAGGAGGACTCATAGACTTCTATCTTCCTACCCTTGATCAACCGAAGCAAGACAAGTACTTTTCTATGGTTTTATGAATTTACATTCTTGTACTCTTGCTTGTGACACGTCATGACATGATATCATGTACCCTGTACTCCTGTACTCCTGTACTCATGTTCTTGTACTTACTTGCGTCGGGTGGGGAAATACACCAGCCATGTGACCAATCTCGGTTACTATATTCATGTGCCTAGCTTAGGCCTCGTATCGTGTACGCGGGTCCTAAGTCGTACCATTCATGTACTTTTATGTGCTTTCATGTGCTTACCCCCAGCCGGTCACATGAGCTAGTTGTATTTCAAACATAGTGCACTTTGTCGTGTCTTGTACTTCAGGTTCATAGTTACATTCATGTACTTTACATTCATGTACTTTACATTCCTGTACCTTACCTTTCTGTACTTACATTCATGTACCTTCATGTTATTTTTATGTACTTTATAGTCCATGTTCTCCTGTACTCATTTCATATTATGTTCTTGTTCATTACCTAGAACTGTACTTTGCTCTGCTCCTGACTAGATAAGTTGCAGGTATGCTTGCAGGATACCATTCTACCATATGGGCCAGAGCCAGGGATCTTAGCTGAGCAGGATGGTTCATGACTTAGCTTGAGGTTTCAGGTTTAGACTGTTAGCTTTACTCTTAGATATTGTCTTTAGAATTCTTGTACATTTCATTCTTGATGACTCGTACATTTACATACATAGAATTGTGGATTATGGTGATCATTCTCGGATACGTTTTTAGATGCTGTGATTATATACATTTATGATTATCTGGTTAGATTTCCCTAGTTTGGTACAGCTTACTTCGTCGTGTCTAACGACGAAGGCTGGGCGTGTCCGACTCGTGTCCGATTATTTGGGAGCGGGTCGTGACACATACTACCTACCAGTCATACCTCATTGTTCTCCGTCTAGGATATATTGTAAAATTTACGAGTTGAGCTTGACTTGCTAGGATAAATGGTTCGTATCCTTGGTATCGATGACGATAGTCAATATCCACAAGACCATGCTTGTCAATTTTCTATCCTTGATCTTGTATCGGATCGAACCAATCAACTTTGAACAACACGATCTTGGTAGGCTCTGTGCCATAATTGTACGTCAATTCCACAATCTCCCGTAAGACGCTATAGAAATCATTGCCTAGAGTGACATCTTTGTAGTTTGTAGATTTGATACACAAGCAACTATTTTTTGTGGAATCAAGATCCAGGAAGCTATCTCTGATGGGAGCATTTTTTGACTTGAACTTAAACCCATTCACGCAATAACTTGGCCATATTTTGACGACATAAATTGGTCCCTTGGCAAGAGTTCTAATAGATTCATTCTCATGGGTGACGTCCGGACGATCGACCTAAACACGGGAAGATACAAAATTAAGTTCAATGTTAAGTTATTTCTTGTGCAAATACAAATAGAGGAAGATTCTAACTAGCTTCTTACGTACATATGCATTCAACCAAGACGGGAAATAAAATCTTATTTCTTCTTCTACTTCTTCATCTGCAATGTATGGTCTACTTAACCTCACCTCATTATTAAATTTGCTGAAAACTAATAAATATCGGGATACACTCGTTAAATTATAATAATGTAATCAACAAATAGATGACTTGAACGTTGAAGATTTTCACTTACAACTCTAGCTTTTCCACTTCATCCTCCACGCAGTTGAGTAATATATATAACTGGGCAGCCCTTAGTTCCTCATCATTCAAATATCTCTTTTTCAGTTTTTCAGAAGGCTTTCCAAGAGCATTGAAGACTTTCAATAATGTATCATTATATTCTATATCTCCATCGTCGTTCCTCGGAGCTCTTGTTCTATTTGTAGCAGGCTTGAAATACATTGAACAAAAGTTTGTAATCTCCTCAAGGACATAGGCTTCACAAATAGAACCCTCGACCCGTGCCTTATTTTTCACCTTTCTCTTTAGGTGGTTTAGATGGTGCTCGAATGGGTACATCCACCAATAATCGACGGGCCCACCAACACGTACCTCATAGGAAAGATGAATTGGCAAATGCTCCATAAAGTCAAAGAATCCAGGAGGGAACACCCTCTCAAGCTTGCACAATGTTACTACAATGTCCTTCTTCTGTTTTTCAAGCCGATCGATGAGCAACTTAGTAGAACAAAGATCTCTGAAGAATATGCTAAGCTCTGTCAGTAGATCCCAAACGACCTGGGGTAAGAATTTCCGAAATACAATCGGGATTAACCTCTCCATAAAAACGTGACAGTCGTGGCCCTTCATACCCTGTAGTTTGTTTTCCTTTGGGTCAACATACTTCTCAAATTCGATATGTACCCGTCTAGAAATTTTAGGCCCTGGATCCACCTACAAGTTTACCTTTGTCCTTCTTGTCCGATGAGAAAATGGCCTTGGGCTGCTTATACTTCCCACTGCATTCCTTTATCAAATACAACTCTGGACGTCTGTATATTTCTTCTAAGTCCAACCTGGCCTTGGGATTCTCTTTCGTCTTCCCCTTTACGTCCATCACAGTATTTATTATATTGTCAAATACATTCTTCTAGATATGCATGACATCCAGGTTATGTCTGAGCAGATGGTCACTCTAATATGGCAGGTCCCAGAATATAATCCTCTTCGTACAGTTATGAGCGCGGCTAAATCCATCACACTTGTACCCCGTTGTAGGCTCTTCAATAGCACTTGACAATTCTTTAATTTCCTCCTATATCGTGTCCCCGGACTTCCGTGGTGGTGGATTGGACTTCTCTACCATGCCAGTACGAAAAGCATTCCTGTTCCTCCGGTACGGATGATCCTTTGGCAGGAACTGTCGATGACAATTGAAGAAGCACGATTTTCCTCCGTGTTTCAAACGGAAAGCCTTAGTGCGATCAATGCAATACGGACATGCGAGACGACCATGGGTGCTCCAACCCGATAACATTCCATAAGTCGGTAAATCATTGATGGTCCACATTAGTGCGGCCCTCATCTGAAAGTTCTGTTTTATGGAAACATCATATGTGGTTGCACCTACTTCCCACAACTGATTCAGCTTATCTACCAAGGGCTGTAAGTACACATCGATGTTCCTCTTCAGGTTCTTCAGACCTGGAATAATAACAGTTAAGAACATATAAGGAGTCTTCATACACATCCAAGACGGCAAGTTGTACGGAGTAACAATCATAGGCCAATAAGAATATTGTGAGCCCGAAAGTCCAAATGGGGTAAAACCGTCGGAGGAAATCCCCAATCTGATATTACGCTGCTCCGAAGCAAAATCGGGATACACTCGATCAAAGTGCTTCCATGCTTCTCCGTCGGATGGATGATCCAGTACTCCATCTATTTGTTCCCGCTTGTGCCAACTCATATTATCAGCTGTCTCCTTTGCCATAAACAACCTCTACAACCGCGGCGTCAAAGGCAAATAGTGCATCGAATCTGTTGGCATGCGTACACCAGAAGTCCTTGTTGTACTAGTTGCCTTGAAGCGATTGGCACCACAAAATCTGCAGGCGTCTTCATCCTTGTCATCCTTATAGTACAACATGCATCCGTTGCGACATGCATCAATTTTTTCATACCCCATCCAGAGCGATCTCACCATTCTCTTGGATCGGTAGAAGTCTTTAGGTAACTTGGCACCCTCCGGCAATATATCTTTAATTAACTCCAGGATTCGGTTGTAGCATTCTTGAGACATGTTGAAATCTGATTTTATGCTCAACAGTCTTTTAATCACCTCTAACGGTGAATGGTCATCACAACCAGGATATAAATGAGTCCTTGCATTATCCAACAACTCCATGAACTTTGCAGCATCGACATTCGGTGCCTCCTCAGCTGCATATTGATTGTTCGGATCGAAACTAGGCCCCGCAGCATCGAAAACCATGTTCGTCCACCCTTGGTCGTAATCAGCATGTTCGTGGACATGTACATAAGGCTCCATATAAGGCTCCGGCTCGGATACTAAAGGCACAAGTTCTCCGTGTGCGGTCTACTGATAATAATTTTGCATGAAATCCCTCGAATACAAATGATGTGTCACATCTACTTTCGAATGATATTTCAAGTTGCGACATCTCGCACATGGACACTTAATTTTTGTACGGTCTATGTACTGAGGAAACGCCTTGGCAAACTGCAAGAATTGTTGCACACCCTCTATAAATTCATCCCGTACACCATACATGTCATCAGAATGACGATTATACATTCACAAACGGTTCCGCAGATAGTAATTCGTATCCATTTTAAGATAATTCTGCAAAGATTGATACTCAATGTATAATTCATATATGTTTTGTAATTCCAGAAAAGAAATAAGTGTGAGAACAGATGGCTCAGAACACATTTTCATAAGCAGGTAAAAAGGTTATATTTGATTTTTTCAAAAGCAGATAAAAAGGTTATATTCGATTTTTTGATGAGTGTGAGAACGGATGGCTCAGAACACAACCCAAATGAAATATATCGTGAGAACGGATGGCTCAGAACTGATACACGAAAATGAGGGGCTTAAAGCTGGAACAAGTAAAGTTGTGTTTTGGAAAAAGAACTCTTGTAAACTATTTGTTCATAAAGCAAGCTATAATTAAAGAATACAGAACAAGTATCGAGTTCGTAACTCAAGTATAGATCTTACAAGAGTTATAAACTCGATACTTGTTCTGTATTCATTATATCTTGCTTTGTGAACAAAGAGCTTACAAGAGTAGACCATCCAAAACACAACTTTACTTGTTACAACTTTGATTCCCTCCTTTTCGTGCGTCAGTTCATGTCAGTCTGCACTTTCTGCAGTAACGACCACAAGTTTTATGTTCTTCAACGATATATTTCACATGCTTAATTGCCAAGTGTGGGGATGAATGGCTCAGAACACAACCCAAAATTCATTCTAGCATACATTAGTTTGAATCATCTATGTTCTGTACATATGGTGTAGTATATGTTCTTATCGAATCTAGTATCTGAAGGATGTAACAGAATCAAGATGAACCCACATAATGTAATACTAAGACATCATCTACTACTAAAAGATGTAGTGATAGGTTGTCGTATCATTATTGCCGAGGGATGGGGGTCGGAGGACAGTCTACTTTATCTACGGCTACATAGTTTCTGCCTCGCCAGTCGAATGGCTGCAGGGACTATGTCCTGATCACGATGTCGTACCGTAGATTAATGCAAATTCCTTATAGCAAGTGTCGTACATAGATTTCTATCTCCCTAGTCGAATGGCTACAGGGACAGTGTCTGGCTGGTACCAATCCAGTGTCTATCGAAAGATTGATGGTCATTACGACATGTATGTATATTAAGTAGTAAATACATACTTATTATTTAATAAATAAAAAACTGCCCAAGAGGATACAAGGTATCTCTGAAGGATGCTTGATCAGTCAGTATATTAGAGGCTTAAGAAAGGCGATTATTTATGTAGTTCAGGCTTCCAACCCTGTCAATCTACCAGCCGTTATGCAGCTAGCTAAGGACTGGTAACAACATACAGCTATAGTCTATAGAAAGGGACTGAACTAAAGTGCCCTCTCGACTAAAACAAGATATTAGAGGACTGGGACCGATACAATGCAGGACTGATGTAATCCTTAGCCAACTGCCATGTTCTAATAGCTGGTACAAAAGTTAGTATCAAAACCTCCAATTGATATATATGCAAAAAGAGACCGATACAAGTTGAACAAAGGACTGAACTATATTGACATCCTAATTACTGATATATTAGGAGACAAGGACTGAAACAAGTATGCAATTAGATGCCATACATCCTATACTAATGATACAAAAGAAAGTCAATTGGTGGATACACAAGAGATAGGACTGAACATTAGTCCACAGAGACTGAATACTAATACAAGAAATGGCTGGATATAATAATAAGGACTGATACAAAGTCCACATGTGGTACTGATACTAAAATGGAGTAATCCTTCACATTGTTCAGTCACAAATACATGAAGAAGTATTCCCCTCTCTATATACTAATTACTGATACACAATGAAGCATGGGACTGATACTATAAAATCCAAACAAGGACTGAACCAAGGTATCGTGACTGATACCATGCTTAGTGATGACTGCTACCATATATCAGTAATGACTGATACATGTTATCAGTAAAGACTGATACAAAAGTAGTATATAGGAATGAATCATGACTGATACTAATGTAATGGAGGACTAAACCTGAATCTTGATACTAATACTCTCTCGACTGATACAAGGTATGTAATCATCACTCATTACACTAGTTAATAGTGAACAATATATATATACATAGGCTTAAATAATAATACTCTAGATTACATGTAGGGATGATACATATATCAATAAGGACTGATACATTTATTAGTCTACTTGTTGATGCACTCATCAGTTTATTGATTGATGTACTTCCTTTCCCCACAACAATAACTGATACAATGGTAGATTGATTTTATATTGCAAAAATCAGTCCAAACACAAGCAATCCATGTATCCCAAAATAGTCCCTACATGACCACAAAATTGGGGGGAATCCATGTATGCCAAAATCACCGCCAGTGCCCTAGAGAAAGAGAGAGGGAGAGAGAGAGAGAGAGAGGGAGGGCTACCTGAGGAGAAGGCCGAAGGAGAGTGCAAGGAGGAGGAGGCCGGAGGTGGGTGCGAGCGCCGGAGGAGGGAGAGCGGAAAAAATTGGAGGGAAAAAAATTTTAGGGAATGATAGAAAAGAAAACCCTCCTGCCCTATATGAAACATTTAGCGACGTCCGCATGCGACGTCGCTAATCGTCGCTGATTATTAATATACGGCGACGTACTATAACAGTCGTCGCTATGCGTCGCTATATTTAAATAATTAGCGACATGTAGCAACGACATTGCGACGCAAATTACCATTTAATAAACTAATGTTGCTATTCGTCGCTAGTAGTCACCACCAGCGACGAATAGCGATGTCACATTTCCACGTCGCTAAATTCCCAAAAATTAGCAACGTCCTTTCGTGGAGTCGCTAAATTCGTCGCAAATTTGCTATATTTTGGTAGTGTCATCCTTAGGACAAGCGTCGTTGAGGTCTCTAAAGTCAATGCAGACTCTGACCTTCCCCTATTTTTAATAACTGGAACAATATTGGCAACCCAGTTGGGAAGTTGTTCTTCTCTAACAAAGCTACAAGTGATAAGTTTTTTAACTTTAGTCTCTATGGCATTCATCATGTCAGGTTTCAATCGACGTTGTTGTTGTTTGACTGGTTTTACATTAGACCGAATGTGGAGTCTATGGGTAGCGGCCTGAGGATCCAATCCTGGCATATCTTTATAACTCCAAGCAAAGACATTAATATATTCCCGGATAAGCTGAATTAGTTCTTGTTTATCTACCTCTGGGAGGCTTTTGCTGATGAAGATTGGCCTAGGCGAACCTTCTTCTCCAACATCGACCTAAATTAATTGATCTTCTATAGGTGGTTCTTGTTGTTCGAAACGAAGTTCCCACTGAGTGTCCATCCTTCGTGCCCAAAGGTCTACTTCAGGAGCTTCCTCAAAGTCATCCTCGTCATCTTCTAAGAACTTGGCAGACACCATATTAGAAGATAGTGTCACTCGATGGACATGTCCGATACTAGTGTCAGAGTCCCACGATATGGAGTCAGAAGAATTCGACCGTTCTTTACTGTCAGACTCAGAGGCCTCTGGAGTTACAACCGATGAAGTATAACCCAACCATGCTTTATCCTACTGTAATATGGCAATGATTTCCCTTCGAAGCAGGGGTACGAATGGGAGTTCGCCTTCCTCTACCGCCATTAAGACCAGTTTTAAAATCATAGCCCATCTTTCGAATGATTTCTTTAGATTGTTGACTATAACGACGTAGTTGTAGTCGTCCATTATCGTCTTTTTCATCCTCACTGTCGAGCATGGTTTATTGTTCTGTTCCTTTACTAAAAAGTATAGGAGTTTCCCCTCTCTATTTAGAAGGAACTGGGAAGAAGGAATCTTGCACTGGTTCAAGCGATACTTCACTTTGAAGAGGTTGAACTGCTCCTATTGTAAGTGGTTTAAAATTATCTAGCATATCCAAATAACATCGAGTATAGTAACAGACATCAGTATACTGTAAATGAGATGCTACTTTATTGATCTGTACATCATCATTTACAATATGACTTTTAGCCTTAGAAGGCTTAGTCAGATTGATAACAAGAGGAGGAGAAGAAGGAGGAGGAGGTTTGTTACGACGAAGGTCAATAACAAGTGGCTCAGAAGAGGTGAGATCCCTTTGTTCCATCTTTCCAGCAGGAGGCTGCTTTTTATGAGAGGGAAGATAAATGGTTAACGTCTAGGAAGAATGAGGACGAGAAGTATGTCCTTTGATTGGAATCACAAGGACGTCATTTGAGGTGTCCTTATGATCTTCATTAGAGTCCATGGCCAGCACCACTTTCATAAATTCATCCTTATACATCCGAGAAGCATTGCAGTATGCTTGGACGCCTTTGAAAGGATTTTAATCTGCCACTTCCTTCTGGACTTCACCATTAACATCCACGTACTTTAAGCATTGGTGGAGAGTGGATGGTACAATATTATGCTCGTGCAGGAATTGTCTTTCGAACAAAGCATTGTAGGAGCCATGATTATCAATCACGTAGAAGATCACCTTTGTGCGAAGATTACCTATTTAAAGTTTCAGGCGAATCTTTTCCAAGGGTTCGCTTCTACCAGAATTAAATCCCAGGATTGTCATGATAGTTGTGGATAGATTGTGTACAGGGATCTTCAGAGCATCCAGTAGAGTCTTTGCATGATGCTGAGTGCAGACCCTGGGTCGATCAAGATGCGATCAACCTTCATAGTATCGACATATCATGTGAAATAGAGAGGGCGACCATGACGATTGTCTTCTAACAGCATATCATCCTGCGTAAAGGTGATGTTGGGCATCAGCTCTAATACGCTATGACAATGCAAATACGTGGCAGGTTCTTCTTTCGACTTTTTAAGGAGTGCCAGACAAGTAACAACTTGTTTCAAAGCTTCACTCAATGTTTCTCATATTTTCTTTGAGAGACGTAAGAGTTCAAAGATTGACAGTCTTGCTGGAGTATTAGCTAGTTGAGCCAATATATCAAAGTTATATGGCTTCGCCAGTCCAAGGGATGGAGTCTTCTTCAATACCTTATCGAAGATGACTGACTATTTTCCTTTGTCTGCTGCTGTTGGTTTGGGAAGAGTCTGTTCCACTGAAGGTGATGAAGCAGACGGAACATTTACGACAGAAGAAGAAGATGATGCTGGAATAGCCTCCAAAATTGGAGCAGAGTTCTCTTGACCTTCTGAATAATCCTGCAAGTAGATTCTCCCAGACAGTACCGGTTAAAGCTTATTCTTCGGAGACAGGTTCAAAGGACACCATGTTACAATTCTTCGTACAGATTTTGGTTTTAGAACGTTTCTTCTTGGAAGATGAAGAGTTCGTCCAAAACCCTAAGCCGACACAAGATTGGTTATGTGGAAGACATAGAGAAAGGGGTACTGGAGATTCCTTTCCATTATTCAAGTCGGAGGCCTTTTGTAAATCATATCCCATATTTCTCATTTGTTCACGAGACTATGGACTATACAGATGGAAAGCTGGTTGATATTTGGCTTCTGGCTTTGACAGTGCTATCTCAGAAGGGGAGGAAGGAGAAGAAGAATCTGCCGCCGAGATAAAGGTAGCAGTTAAGGGTGGAAGACAATGTTCACCCAATAAAATCACATGATATGACTTGTACTTGATTGCTTTCTTGGACTTTATGGTGGAAGATGGTGCTTCAAAGTCTGACACCAAGTCTGGATGGATCCACATAATTTCCCCTTTTTTAGTAGAAAGAGGAACCAGACCATCAGTTCGTACAGGTAGGAGATTTACAATCTCTATAGTAGTTCTCGGAATAGGGACAACACCATCCTATACAAATTGAGCCGAGAAATTGCTAAATTGTAGAGAGACGATGTTAGCTGTCACAATCTTTTTGTCCTACTGGAGAGTGATTGTGCCAGACTTGACCATCTCATAGATCTTTTCTTGAGCACGTAGCATGCTCGAATAGGATGTCCAATAAACCTGTGATAGACACAACATTTAGGATAGTCAGTCTTACCGACTTCTTCTGGCCATTTTGTATCTGGCAACTGAAGTATATTACTTTGGATTAGGAAATCGAAGATGCTCATGATATCATCCTCGTCGAAGGAATATTCTTCTTTCGGACGTGGTGCCCTCGGTGGTGGTATTATTGGGGTAGGCGTTGGCTGACTTATGTTGACGGTCAGAGCTTCTTTGCCTTTGAGATTGATAGCCAAAGTTCTTTGCCTTTGTGATTGTTCTGGCGAGCTCCGCTGCTGGTTGTTTGTTGTTCATTTTTGTCGAGATTAGTCATCTGGATGCCTAACTGTTTGAATTTGTCAGCACTTTCCTCAGCTGCTCTGGCGCTTATTATGAAGGAAGGCCAATCTTGAAATTGAGTAGAACCTGTCCACATGCTAACTATAGGTAACAAGTTTGATTTGCATGTATCTATAGTTAATGCATCTGGAGTTCCCAAAGGTATTTTGAGTGCTTCACGACGGTAACGCTCAATAAAATGATCTACGGTTTTGTTGGGCCTTTGCTTGATCTTGATCAAAGTCGACATAGTAATATCGTTTGTTCCTTTGTAGAAGCGTTCCAAGAACATTTGTTTCAGAACTGCAAAAGAAGTAATGCACCCATCTAGTAGGCTGTGATACCAGTTGTAGGCTACTCCTTTCAAACACCCAACAAAGACTCTTGTGAGGAGAGCACCATTAGGTTGAATCTGGTCAGTCATTATCTCAAAGTGATCGAGATATTGATTCGAAAATGTACTTTCATCAAACAACATTATAGTAGTGTAACGCCCCAGTCCCAAAATACGTAGAACTAGGATACGTATACATGCCAGCTAGCATCAAGAGGAATCCAGCCCAGCTCGAATATGTATAAGCTGTCTGGTTTTCTAAAGCAATCTACAAATATCTCAATCCACTGAAGATAAACTCTTGTATAAACCAAGTAAACTAATGCTGGTCAGACATTAGCAAACCAGTTACTACAAGTAATAAGAAAAGATAATATACAAAGTGTGCCAGACTCTAATGCAATTATCTTGAACAAGCTTCTAATGAAAGATAAAGCTTGTAAAACTAGGCTATACAGCAGTAATGTCAAAGTAATATAATATAGGACAAAATCTAATTACGGAAGAGAACGATAAAACATCAACTATAATATACCTGCAGTCTTGGTGTAGCAACGTCATCCATCAATGTATCATAGCTTCAGCTAATACCTGGAGAGATCACCAGGTCCTCAGAGGACTAGTAAGACACCTAATATACATGCCTACTTTAACAATTTTAACATACAAGGAAGGATAGGAAATAGTACAAGAAATAAAGACTGTAGAGTAGTACAAGAATAAAATATATAGAAATGGCATGTCATCGAGAATCGTACTGATAAACATGACTAAGAATAAATCGGAGTAAACCGCAGCTCAGTGGGGACTCACGGTCCTATATATCACAGCTCAGTGGGGGCTCACAACCTATAGTAAGTCTCTATCGCAGCTCAGTGGGGGCTCACAACAGAGAGTAGTCAAGTATAGTCATCGTCTATCACAAGGTTCTCGCCTAAAACTACGAGTCAAGTCAAGTCAAGATGTCAACAAGTCAAGTCCATCTCAATTATGTCAAAGGGACACGACAGAGGCTAAGCAATACTATCACTAGACATGAACACGATAGAAAATATATGGCTAGTAACAAGCGAAAAGAAAGAGTAATAATCTACGTGTACGTAAAACTAGGAAGTATCCATGATATGAAGCAAAAGAGAAATATGTACCAAGTGAGACACAAAAGAATAGAAGTATAGAATAGCATGTAAGTACTGTAAAGTTTGGCAAGGTGTACTTGCCTGGTGTCGCACTGTGAATCTGAAACGTCGCTCCCGCGTCAACGCCGCCGAAACCCGACGCTCCTAGATAATTAATTAACTAAATTAACCCACTATTCATGAACTTACAATTTGAATTAATTAGTCAAGATAATGTTTTAAGATTAGATTCAATTTCTCGTGGAACCCTTTAGACCCATACAATCACACACAGGCTCCACGAGACACCGAACACAGTTTTTGGGTTTCCAACTCCCAATTCGTCAGTTATGTTGCTACTTCAATCATATACTTAAAAATCATATAAAAATAATAAGAATATTATTTAAACTAATTTTCTATAGATTTATCTCAGAATTTCCAGAATTTATATTTCTAAAGAATTATACTAATAGTTGTCTATCGGGTCAACTAGTCTACCCAAAATTTGTCTAGAACTTCATTAATTATCTAAAATTGTGAAAATCCTCAAAAATACAATTTAAACAGAATTATAATGCCCTAAATATTATAATATAAAATTTTGATGCAAGGGTTTCATGGTACTAATGGTTTGGAATCTTCTAGGTCAACAAGTTACCCGAAAATGACTAGTTTTGACCTATGATTTTCTCGACAAGAATTGAATTTGTAAATTCATGAAAAAATGCTTAAAAATCCTAATTTAAATATATTAACCTACATAAAATTCAGTTTTGAAAAATTCCTACAAAAACTTATAGTTCCTTCACAACGTGGTAAGTTTTGGCTCTACCGAAACATGAAAATAGCTATCATAATTCATGAAACTTTTATGGGTGAAAATACTACCCAAGAGACATCAAAATACTATTTCTACAGAACTAATACCATAATTTCTACAGATTTATAGCACAGGTTTGAGATGGAAATATTAGGGTTTCTTACCAAAAGTCCTTGCTAGTTGGGTTGTGAAGGCTTCTCCTCGCCAAAGCTCCCACCTTTATTGCTATCCTTTCTTGTTAATCCTCTCTTGATGAGTTTGGAGGGGTTGAAAATGGTTCTAGATTGTTGGATAGAGAAGATAGAGTTTTTAGGGTTGGGTTGGTGGAGTTTGGATGGAAGAATGATGAAAGAAGGAGCGTGATGGAGGGGATGATGTAGTATAGGGGAGAGGATGCTATTTTCGAAATTAATGGTAAAGGAGCTGCTCTTGGATAATAAATAAGAGTTTTTGGTGTCAGGATTAGGGTTTTGATAATGGTTGATATATATATGGGCCTATGGGTTGAGTTTAAATATGTAGGAGGGTGTTTCCATGCATGGCATGGCCCGCCAATGTAGGGGATTATTTTTGGACGAAAATTATATAAAAATAATCTTTGGTTGGTCATATGTGGGGTCCACATGGATTGTTTGGTTATTTGATGAGTTGGCTAATTGATTGATTGATGATTTAAATAAAAGGTTTCATAATATGGAACTAGTTAGATTTCTAAATATAAATACAATCTAAATCTGAATTAAATATATAATATATATATTTATTAATATATATTAATTCCCAACATGCCTACATAGGTTTGGGTTGGACTTTGGGTCAAATATAAACTAATGCCAACTAGGATTACACTAGGATTACACGTAGACATTTTCTATAAATAGAAACTTTTCAAAATTAAAAACATATTAATATTAATAAAATATATATAAAGAATATATATCAACATGAAGGTATTTGAGAGTACTACTTGTCTATTTAGATTGGGATTTGGTTCGGGTCAAGTCGGGGCTAAATTGGTACAATCGGGTCTCCTAAAAAGTCAATAATCTAATAATTAAATAAATAAATTATCGGTGGAGGTTAAGTCACAACTTGGCCTGGTTTTTCTATTTAGAACACACCTATGGCTCGGCTTTCCCTACCATGGGTAATAGACTAGTCAAAGTACACGAATACACTATCCGTGCTAAAATTTCTAGTCGATATGTATCTCAAACTTGACCATAACAAAGGCCGTATATATATAATAGTAGACTATTATTAATATAATCATATACACAAAATTGTATTTAAATCTAATTGACTGTATAACATCCCAAAATAAATCCATAATAATTATACTGTCATGACAACCTAACATGGCTTCCTACTAGGTGGGGTTGGCTAGGTTAGGGTCCAAATATATTTTCTAATTTAATCGAACTCTAAGAGTCAACCAATAAGTCTCATGTGCCATTCGCAATTAAATAGCACATGGAGACTCGATTGAGTGGCATACTCTTAGCATGTGCGTCGTAGGCTCAAAATGAGTCAAAACCATAATAGGGTCGAATAGTTTTGATTTATGTCGAGTCCCGAACTCACGTGGGAAGTTAGGTCTGGAATTATGGTAAATAATCTAATTGCCTAAATTTGATCCGAAGTTGCACAAAGTCAAAAGAATGCTAAGAGACAAGTTTGGATGGGACATAATATATCAAGTTGAAGGTCATCCTGTCTACTACAAAACTCTTGAAGGACGTTTCAAGAGATGGACATGTCTTGTGCTCCAAAAATCAAAGACACGAAAGAGTACATATATAATCATAATTAAATATACAATATAACCTAATAATTAGAAATAATAAAAAATAATTCCCAAAAATCAGGGTCCTCACAAGTAGAAGGCTTATACTTGGGTGGAAACTGCACCTCTTTCCACTCAATAGGGTATGGTTGTTTGATACCAAGCTTCTACAGGCCGTCTTTTTTTGCTTAAAAGCTTCAAATTGAGAACGTAAGAGTTTCATAGCCTCGTTAGTGTCTTCCGACAGTTGCGGAGTAGTGGATTGATTGGATGTGTTATGAGGAGGGACTGCATGATAAGTACCACCCCCAGCCCCAGACTGACTTGGAGTAACCTGCACTGGTATAGAGGCGATATGTGGAGACTGTACCCCCAAACTAACATTGATAGGAGCAGATGCCGATATAGGTTCTTGGGTTGTATTCACAACCGGTGGAACCGTATGTTGAGCCACAATTATGGTGTGCATGCTTGCCACCAATTCAGCTATCGTTTTCAATTTGTCTTCTAGTACGACGATTCGTTGCTCCTGGCTAGCAGAACTGGAAGCATCCTGATCTTCTGTGATGGCATATACAGTCACCTCTCTAGCTATTGAAGAAGAGATAGTCTGCTCAGAACTCTTGCTGGCGGCATCAAAATTGTATAAAGAGCTACCCCCAGGATAAAAAATGGAAAGATTCCTTTGATCGATTATAGCTCGACTCCTTGATCTGGTGTGTCGATAGACCCTATCAAATGTACGATGAGAACGAACCGGGGGTGTATGAGTATGGGTTCGAGACAAAGTACATCTTGGGCTACCTCCAGTCTCGTGAAAGAGATGAGTTATCATATTAACAGAGGCATATACTAACTAATCTTCTGAAGATACTTCAACAGGATGGGTCAAAGTAAGATGATCAAAAACTGACCGTTTGGCTATTTTGCAATAGTACCTGATTGTAATCTCATATGAGCTGCAATAATATACTATTGGTGGAGAAAGGGATACAACCTTCCGTTTTTGAGAAATTAGATCACAGAGGTCGATTTTCTTAGTAGAAGAAGAAGGAAGAAGTGTCATGTTCCTGGCCTTATTGGTTCCTTGAAGATATAAGGAAGCGCCTAATTCAGCAGCATAAGTGAGGGGATTTTTAACACTCATCCTTGGGTGCTTTGAAGTAGTATTTGTCACCCTTTGAATATGATTCACATTGGCAGAGGAGAATTTTGGGCGCCCAGAACTTATATGCGCCATTGCTTGCCCAGCAATGGGCTGCACATTCTGGTTAACTTGGGCTTGGTACATGTTAAGATGGGTGCGCATATCAGTATCAACTATTATTTCAGTCTGCTGCACTTGGAGTTTTCCTCGTGCATTACGATTTATGCACATGTTAGGAAGTTTTTCATTCAAATGAGGGGTAGGAAGTATTTCCTTTTGTTGTGCGCGCAATCTCTCAGTGCGTCTGATACGGTGCCTTTGAGCAACCGTAGTGCCTTTGCTGAAAGATTCAGGGTTTAGCAAAATAGATGGAAGACAATGGGCGCCCTCAAGTGGGATCCTATCTTTCTGTGGCGCATCTCCCACAGAAGAACTAGGGATAATAGATTTGAAAGAATGAATGCCCTCAAGCGGGCGCCTATCTCCAGATGGTGCATCCACAGATTTGGGCATTACTGCAGAGGCAGATTTGAGAGAATAGGCGCCCTCAAGTGGGCACCTATCTCCAGATAACGTGCCCAAAGATTCGGGCATCACAGCAGAGGTGGGATCAGTGGTCTTGAGAGAATGGGCGCCCTCTAGTTGACGCTTATCTCCTTGTGGTGCACCAGCATGCTTAGGCACCCATTCGAGGCACCTTTTCGGAGAGTGGTTCTGTACTTGTACAATACGCCTAGCTTTGGTCACCATTTCTGTATGCTCCCTGTTTGTAAAAATAGGGGCACGCTTAGCACCAGAAGCACTTAACATATTTTCGAACGCTGTTTGGTCGAATTTAACGACCAACGTTCCTTTCTTAGAGTCAATCGATGATGAATCGCCATAAGTTGTCACCTTCTTATTGGAGGAGAAGGTCATCCCCAGTAGAGTCGCCATTTTGTTTGCAAAAAACAAAAAGTGTTTTTATTACAACTTTAAAGAATCGTACACGACTACAATAATTTTTGGGAAAGTACAACTGTAGGATTCCGGTCTGAATGACGACCGCTTTGTCCCTTTGACGAGGCGATTATGGATGTTAGCAAGATTGTCACTGTGTCTCAGAGTTTCTGTTGACGAGGAATCTTCTGTATGGCTCGACCGTGTAGAAGTATCGACAGAACTTCGGCTTCGATTAACGGTTGAAGAACTTGCACTTCGGAATTGATGATTGCATGGAAGTGCGATGAGTGCTAAAACTATAACCCTCCTCTCTGTCTCTTACGTTGGAGGAGTGGAGCTCTATTTATAGAGCCAAGAGATAACCACCTAACAGTTATCCAAAGTAGGTACCTTTTTTCTGGATAGACGCCTAAGCCACTGGGTGCCATTTTTAAGCAGGGGTGCCTTTGACATGTGGCAACTATACAGAATAGGTGCGTGGTCGTGGCCAAGTGATGGGCACGTTCTTCAGGAAATTCGGAGTAGTGCACCACGTTTAGCATGCATGGCAGATTAATACGTCATCAGGGAACTGAATACTTTGAGAAAGGCGCCCAAGGAAGTAGGCACCTAGAAAAGTTGAGCGCCTAGTAGCAGTAGGCACCTAAATGGGTCAGGGCGCCTCAGAGAGATGGGCGCCTGAATGCATAAGGAGCCTAAAAGTACAGAACTCTTAAGAAATAATGGACGCTTAAGAGAGTTAGGCACCTAAGAGACATGGGGCGCCTAAGAGAGAGAGATATTTTGAGCTCCTACACATGGTACTTCAATCACACTTAGTATAGCTATGAATTTTGCATTCATACTGCTTATATCACATACCATGATTTATCTCGTCCTGATTACTTATTTTATTTGTTTATTTTATCCGTCTTATCATGATGACAATTTTATTTCTGTATCCTATCTTCTATTTCATGTTATATAGTTTCTATCATGTTATAAGCAGTGGTTCATGTTCGTACTTGCTCCCATCCTGACTGGATGACCATATTTTTTAGGCGGTGGCTTAGAGGACTGGTGCCCCCATTTACTATGACACACCTGAGACAGATCACTGTATACCTTGGGATGCAGGAGATGCAGTAGCATACTTAACATTGGAGAATACTTAGATTTAGATTAGCATTTTACTTAATTGTTGTTTAGATTCTATTGTCAGGACATTTATTGAGATGTACTCTATTTTGAGAATTCATGTATGTAACTTTTTGGATTTCTTGTGGACTTGTCTTTCCATTTTATATCTACATGTTAGCACTTGTGATTGAGTTAGAATCTTGTTATTATGATTTATATTATTTTGCTGGATTGGGTGTTACTTGAGGACTAAACAATGTACTACCGTCGAATCTACAACGTAGGCTGGATGTATTTCTACGTACCCATGCACAAACTTTCGGTTGCGGGTTGTGACATTGAGTAGGCTTGTTAATAAAAGGTGAATCCACATAGCTATCGGGATAGTCTCATTGAGTCATATGTCTGTGTAGAAGATGGAAATGTCAACTTGTTGCTTAGATGTCTCTCCACAGAGTGTTTTCAAAGTTGGCACTGGATCCTTCGACCGTACGATTGAGTTAAGTAGAATTTTGCCACGGTCCATCAAATTGATGTCACAACAGACATCTTTGCACGTTTCCATGGTCTCAAAGCTCGTCATATAGAGTATGACTTGGTTAGTAGTGTTGCACGAAACACGGTCGATTTATGGCACATAATACGGTTGGTTCAAGTCGAGTATGCAGAAGGGCTATCAAATATTCTTTCTTGAGTTTGAGTCAAAGTTACAAAAAAATATGGAAGTACCCTAGACTGTAGGTCGCCGAGGCAGTCCTGGTGAAGGAAGGTACAATATGGAAAAAAAACATGAGGAATGGTTCAGAAGCATGTTGAGTTGAGTTGAGTCTTGCATTATCATTAGTCAACTTGTGCACAAGGTATTGGTTCCTCGAACGATCTCAGGGGTACCGGGTTCGTGTCGACCTAGAAGGAATTACAGGTATTACGAGCCTTCAGTGGGCGTGCAGCTGACCACTGAAGAGCGAGCCACTGATATGTGTATTTCAGAACCTTCGGAGGAGATCGCGCCTCTCATACGAAGCATTTTTGTCTTACAAAGTAATAAGAATAGGAATACTCAATCGCAAGATAGGAATTCCTCTCTGATTTGAATTTGATTATTCTGATCCATTATGATTAATATCTATCTCAATTGTTGTCCTTCTTGTGCCATATTTAGAATTTCTTGTTAATTCTATCATATTTCCAGAATGTCGCCCAAGACTCGTTCTTATGGCTTAGGAGTAGTTGTAGACTTGCAGCTTCTGAGCGATCGACATTGTCATCCTCTCGATCTTCGAAAAAAGGAGTGACCGAGACTCTTCCTCCGCCTATTGCTTATCCTACAGTTTAGGAGGTTAAGTCAGCTGCATCGAGAGTCTTCTACCGCCTCCATCTCAGTGAGGGACACATATATCTTTATTCTCTGAGAGTATGTCTGCTGATGGGGCACATATATTTGGTTTTCTCCGAAAGATGATGGACTCTCAGAGGATTCAGATCGAGTCCCAGCGGATTCAGGCTGAATCTCAGTAGGAGCAGAATGCTGCTATACGGGAGAGCATTGAGAAAGCACATTAATTAGCCCTAGCTACTCTTGAGAGAGCTGCTCCTTTTCAGCAACCACAATAGCAGCAACAGTCCACTAACCTGAAAGAATGATATAATCTGGACTTTAAGAAGATGGCTCCTCGAGTTTTCAAGGGCATTGAGGGAATTTTATATTCTGACGGGTGGCTCGAGGACATCGAGCGTATTATGAGAGTTGCTAGGATTCCCAAGGATCTACAGATTGTGGCTGTTGGCCTATAGCTTCAAGATATTGCCTGCACATGATTCTGGAATGAGCCTCGACTAGCGGTTCCAAATCTGACTTGGAACCAGTTCAAGGACCCCTTCAAAAAGAAGTTTTATCCGGAGGTAGCAAAAGGACTTCTGGAGATGCAGTTCCAGAATTTGGCACAGGGCAGATTATCTGTTAATGAGTATGCTGCAGAGTTCGGTAGGCTGAGCCAATTTGCGGAGTACATGGTGAAGGAGCCGAAGGATAGAGCATGTAGATTTTGTCGCGATTTGGCTAAATAGATCCAGGTTCATATTTCCTCAAGCACTATGACTTTTGTTGGGATCTTAGTAGAGGCATAAAGAATTAAGGTTGACTTGGACCTTAGATCCAAGAGGGACCGGGATACTTTTGGAGGTAACAATGACCTTGGGCCGACGAAGCATCCTCAGTTTCAACAGAAGACATTTCAGCCGCAGCAATCGGCTATAGCTTATATTCACGAGCAACCGCAGAGGCAGATGCATCAAGCACAGATCTGTAATTACTGTATTAAGTCATAACACACTTGGGAGCACTGTAGGAAGAGACTGGGGTTGTGTCTGTACTATGGATCCGACGCTCATTAGATAAATGAGTGCCCAATACCTTGCCCTACTCCATGGACTGTTCCTACTTATGTTCAGCCAGCTAGGCCACCTGTAGCACAGCAGCAGAGAGGACCTCTTCTCACTCAGCAGCAATGCTTTGCCCAGCATTAGCAGAGCTGAGAGCCTTAGAAAGGCAAAGTCTTCACCATGACTACTATTGAGGAGACTGAAGCCCCTAGTGATGTGATTGCAGGTTCTATCATTCGTGGTTTTTTCTAGCTATTGTATTATTTGATTCTGGAGCCACTCATAGTTTCATATATGTAGCATTTATATTTAAACACAGTATAGTAGCAACACCACTATATAGAAACTGTAAGGTCATGACTGTCGGAGGTATTCTCCTAGTTAAAGATATCTCTGTCCAGTATCGCATAACCTTAGGAGGAAGGAAATTGTGCGTTGATCGACTCGTAATGCCACTTTCAAATTTCAACATCATGCTCGGGATGGATTGATTGAGTACCAATTATGCTTCCATAGATTGTCATCGAGGACGTATAGTATTCAGTCCTCAGGGGGAGCCTGTGTTCGAATTTGCTAGGGGAGCAATAAAACAGAATCATGAGTTTATATATGGAGCTATGATAGAAGACAAGGAGTTACCCCCATCCTATTATTGAGAAATTCCTTGATGTATTTTCAGAAGAATTACCAGGATTGTCGCCTGATAGAGAGGTTGAATTCTCTATAGACTTAGTCACGGAAGCTGAACCGGTGGAAAAGAATGTTTATAGGGTTAACAACAATGAGATGGTGGAACTGAAGAAGCAAGTTGATGAATTGCTGGATAAGGGATTTATTAGATCGACTTTGTCACTCTGGGGTGCTCCGGTGTTATTTGTACTGAAGAAGGATGGGTCAGTGCGTATGTGCATTGACTATAGGATTTTAAACAACATAACTATCAAGAACAAATACCCGCTGTCGAGGATCGATGATTTATTTGATCAGTTGAGCGGTGCCATGGTGTTCTCAAAGATAGATTTGAGGTCTGGCTATCATCAGGTGAAAGTGAAGAAAGAAGATATTCCGAAGACCGCTTTCCGGACGAGATATGTCCAGTACGAGTTCTTAGTGATGCCATTTGGATTAACTAATGCCCGATAATTTTTATGAACTTGATAAATAAGGTATTCCATCAATACCTGGACATATTCGTAGTGGTGTTCATTGACGATATCCTTATATACTCGAAGACCCCATAATAGCATGAAGAGCATTTGAAGATAGTGTTAGAGACTCTCCAGAAGGAACAACTTTATGGAAAACTCTCAAAATGTGAGTTTTTCTTGGACAAAGTGGAGTTTCTCAGACATGTGATAATTTGTGATGATATTTCAGTGGATCCAAAGAATACTAATGTCGTCGAGTCTTGGACTACTCCGAGCTCAGTAGAAGAAATTTGAAGTTTCTTGGGATTGTCTGGATATTATAGGAAGTTTGTGAATGACTTCTCCTAGATCGCAAAGCCGATGACTAGGCTTAAGTGGAAGGATATGGAGTTTGTATGGACTGAGGAGTGCCAGACTGCATTTGAAGAACTGAAGAAAAGATTGACCACAACACCTATTTTAACTTTGCCATCAGGGAATGGGGGTTTTACTATCTATAGTGATGCCTCATGAAAGGGGTTAGGTTGTGTACTGGAGCAGAACAAGAAAGTCATTGCTTATGCTTCAAGACAACTATGACCCCATGAGAAGAATTATCCCACTCATAACTTAGAGCTAGCAGCAGTGATCCTTGCTCTAAAGTTGTAGATTCACTACCTCTATGGTAAGAGGGTGGAAATATTTATAGACTGCAAAAGTCTAAAATATGTCTTCATATAGAAGGAGTTGAACATGAGGCAGTATAGATGGCTAGAGTTGATGAAAGATTTTGATATCTCATTGCAGTATCATCCCGAAAAAGCCAATATGGTAGCGGATGTACTTAGCCGTTATCCTATAACTATGTTCTTAACAGGAGATCGACATTTATTAGAAGACCTAGAGAGCCTGGGTATTAAGGTTGTGATTACTTGTATCGAGATGCAGATGATGGGCATACAGATTCAGTCAGGACTGAAAGACAAAATCATAGAGGCTCAGTACCAGTATGTGGGTTTGAGAAGTCTTAGAGCGCAGGTGAAGGCCGGTTTGCTTGAGGACTTTTCTATTACTGAAAATGGTTCTTTGAAGCATAGGACTAGGCTTTATATGCCGAGTGGAGACTTGCGAGAAGAAGTGATCCAGGAAGCACATCGCTCTCAGTATTCTATACATCCTGGAGCTACCAAAATGTATAAAGACTTGAGAGATCATGTGTGGTGGTATGGCATGAAGCGGGTATTAGCATGCTTCTATTCTAGATGCTTAGTGTGTCTGCAGGTCAAAGTCGAAAGAAAAAGATCAGGTGGATTGCTTCAACCATTACCAATTCCAGATTAGAAGTGGGAACATGTCTTTATAGATTTTGTTTTCAGACTTTCTCGTACTCCAGGAGGAAAGGATGCGATTTGGGTTATCATTGACAGGTTGACTAAATCGACCCACTTTATACCATTCAAAGTAGGATTATCTATAGAGAAGCTTGCAGAGCTATATGTGAGACATATTGTTCTATTATACGGGGGCACCTGTGAGCATAGTATCTGATCGGGATAGCAGATTAACTTGTCACTTCTGGAAGAGCTTACAGACTAGCTTCGGTACTCAGCTCAAATTCAGTACCGCTTATCGTCCTCAGACTGATGGACAGTCGAAAAGGACTATTCAGACTCTCAAGGACATGCTTCGAACTTGCATATTAGACTTTGGTGGCTCTTGGAAGGATTATCTCTATTTGGTAGAGTTTTCATACAATAATAGCTACCAAGCCAGTATTGAGATGACTCCTTTCGAAGTTTTGTATGGTCGGAGGTGTCTCACTCCATTGTCTTGGGATGACGTAGATGAGCGAGCCTTATTGGGATCCGAGATGGCAGTAGATGCTGCATATAAGGTGAAGCAGATTAGAGAGAGACTTCGTGTGGCTCAAGACAGGCAGAGGCACAGGACCGATAACCACCAAAGATGTTGGAGTTTGAGGTAATAGTTTTGATTTTTGATTTAGTGATTATTTAAGGTTATGTTCTAAGAATTTGTCTTTAATTCTAGGCGGGAGGTTGGGTTTTCCTGAGGATTCTACACGTGGCACTATTTGTAGTGCCCCGCTCCGCAAAGGCACTAGATAAATAGAGAGATCGGATTATTGGCTCTACAACAGAAGACGATTGATCTGGGTTAATGGACAAAGACTCATTTTATGATTTGCTTACGTCTAATAAGAATCTGAGTTTTTGAATGAATGCTATTGCTAATAACAAGATGGTAAATCATTGAGTAAGCTTATAAGAGAATTCACATGTTGCTATGCTAAGAACAAGAAAAGGAATAATCTACATGCTAAGAAGAAGACTTGTTGCCGCTAATAAGTAATGATATGATCCCTGTCATGCTAAAGTTAGAATATTGCCTCAATCAATGAACTGTTGCCATGCTAACAAGAATAGAAAAGAGATTGCTTATATGCCCCAAATTTGTATACTTTCAAAGGTAAATGTTATGCTAAATATACACAAAATGTTATTATGTTTTCAAATAGATAAAAGCTTGCATGTCCCGTAAAGATGTTCTGAATGCTAGACATATACAGACTTGTACATGTTAAAAAGGAATGAAATATGCAGGAGCCTCGGCTCTGAATCAAAGAAAAGAGAGAATGCAGAGTCATATCTCTGTCGTTCAAAGAGAAGAAATGTTAGAAAGTGGAATGTTTGCTCAAAGATGAAATATTGTCTCGAAGAGTTTATATGATAGAGGTAGTATTCATGCATTGGTCTCAGACAATTTGTGCACAAGGTCACTAGATCTCTCGACGGTTCCTAGGGCACAGGGAGTCGATCAACCTAGGAGAGATTGTCTAGACATCCTGAGGTACAAGAAACCTTAGGTGTTGCATCCCATCCACTAGCGATGAGCTAAACCCAAGTGTCACAACGGCTAATAATGAGAATACCCATGGACCATCATATAGATACGTTTTGATTGGTGGAAAGCTAAACCCATGAGTCACAGCTGCAAATCGAGTCTGCATGTGTTGATAACGATTTTGCTAAGAGCTAACAAAGCAGAGATGAACAGGAGAAATGCTGGTTATATTATGTAATGCTAATCCTTGTCTTGTGCAAGGATGGACCGTCGGCTATGTTAAGAATCACTGAAGAGTGATACATTTGTTGCAAAGTTTCTTGAACATGAGTTGCTTAAAGAGAATAACATGTTGCAAATCATTGCTATGTCCCTTTCAAAGAAAGGATATGATATCATGCTTGTCATTGACCCTAAGAGTTGCTCGAACAAAATAAATGATTATGGTTCATGAAACAAGTTGCGTATCACATGAAATGTAACACCCTAGTCCCAAAAATAGAAGGACTGGAACGTAATCATGCCAGCTGTATACATACGAAGTATATTGACCGTCGTATGTATACATAAGCTATAAAATACAGTAAACCACAACTAACTAATCTTATCCACAAAATATAAGAATAAAAGATATCATATAATCAAATATGAATTGTCATTGGTACATGTAGTTGGGCGGAGCCAAATTTACTGCCAACTATGGAAAGAAATACATAACAAAAGAAAGAGTTTGGTGAGCGAAGCGAAGACGATCAAAGTGGAATCATCCTCAAAGAATATAGATGATCATGGCCATGGCTAGAACACCTGCGAAAGTCAAGAGCACACTCCTGGCGAGATAACCAGGTCCTCAGAGGGACGTAACAAGATACAATAAACATGCCATATAAATACTGAATATAAAATATGCCACAATCAAAGAAAGTGATAAGACATAAATAAGGTAACCTAACTGTACTAAAGTGAACATGTAGTTGAGAACAAACCTTTCATCGCATGAGCCCTGGCTGTAAATAGGATCTAGTATAGTTCCCACTTGGGCACCAGTGACCTAAGCACATAACGTTCAAAAACGATAGTGGCCAACCTGAGAGGCTCATACCCGTATCTCCAGCGGAGCTTCCGGGTTACAAGGAAAGTGCAATCGAAGCCCATACGACAAGGAAATGTTCTCTCCACCCAATGTACCTATCATGTCGCATCCACGACCATGTAACACTACTAACCGTCAAGTCTTCTAACATACATCTATTGACAGTTAGACCTAACGCACGTCCTGTACGCATCAGTGATCAGCCAACACGCAAGTCTGGATGCTACATGTTACTCACAACTCACACATCTCGTGGCACATCAGTGTCAAAGTTTATGTAATGCACTAAGCTAGTAGTAGTCCTTTAACTCTAGGTCAATATGCAATCAAAGGATAATAACAAAATACAGCTAATATCACTAAGCATGTAGTAAATCAAGAACTGTAAGAATGGTACAGTTAAAAGAACTGAAAATAAATACACAGTGATAAGCAATAAATAAATAAAGACTAATTTATAAACAGTAAATTATGGCAAGGTATCTTGCCTGGTGTGTTGCCTGGTGGTGCGATGTTCTGTCATATTCCAATAGTCCAATAGCCATGGTCGATGTGTATCGGTCCGCGGTCGCGAGAAAATAGGCAAGCATGATTAGTCATGAGTAATGAGGATAATTGGAAGAATTTGTGGAGTATATAAATATACAAATTCTTTGAAAAGATTTATATTACTTTAAAAACATGTTTACTTGTAAAAAATTTATTTACGAAAATAATTAAAAATATTTACATATAATAATTTTGAAAATTACATTTATTAGTCAAAAATATTTTCAGTAAAGAAAATATTGTATAAATGGATAACGACTAATTTTTAGCAATATTTTGGAAATATAACATCTAAAAACGATTTAGGAGTTAAAAAGTACTCAAAATACCATAGGAATATAAAATCGCACCCTTAGGGTTTTTAAACCAATTTTTGAAATATAGATCTAGGCTTTAGCCATAATATTTATAATTTTTAGAAAATAGTAGTATAACCCCAAAATAAAATTTTAATAACAATAATAGTAATAAGCCTAAGTATAACTATAATAAACTAATTACAATAATGTTACTTAACCATAACAGTCTACTAATACAGTAATGAAATCCTAATAATACTAAATAATAATAATAATAATAATAATAATAATAATATTAATAATAATACTACTAACAGTAATATATAATAATAAAAATATTAATAATAATGATGATAATAATAATAATGATAATAAGAATAATAATAATAGTAATAATAATAAATAATAATAATAATACTATAAACATATGTTGTTCTCTTTTAAAGTGAAAACAAAAAGTGGAGAGAGAGAGAGAGAGAGATGGAGAGTGAGGGGATTCGGAAAGGGGTTCTTACCGGCGGTCGTTGGCGACGAGGCAACGGCGGTCGTTGGCGACGAGGCAACGGCGGTCGTTGGCGACGAGGCAATGGCGGTCGGCGCGCGGCCCGATCGGCGGTGGTGTCTCGTGAAGGCGACGGTGGTGTCTCATCGGCGGCAGAGTCGGGGTGAAGGGTCCGACCAGCAAGGCGGGCGGAAGACGTCTGGATGCGACGGTCGCAGTGGAGAGAGGGCACGGCTAGGGGCTGTGCCGCGGCGCTGGCGGAGGCTGGGCGTCGGGAGCCGACGGAGCTCGGCGACGGAGATCGTGAGTGAGGCGGAGAGATCTCGTACGGTCGGCGGTAGCAGCGGGTCAGGTAGCACCGAACGAGGGCGGAGGAGATGGCTCGCGCGGTGGCAGCCAGGCACGACGGCCAGTGGAGAACTCCGGGATAGCACGCGGCTCAAGGCAGCGTTGCGCCGGAGGGGAACGTGGCGGTGTAGCTGAGTTTCGTATGGCGAATGTTCAACCCATGGAGAAGATGCCTGTGAACGGGCTCGATGCGCCAGATGCGCTCGATCCGGGGAACGACGTCGAAGTAAAAATGGAGGCAGATGCGACGTACGGCGAAGCAGGGTCGGCGAAGGTGAGGGTTCATTTCCCCTCTTTCATTCCTCTACTGTGTGGTGGTTGTGGCGGTGTGGGCGAATTTCCGGTGGCAGTCCGGGTTGGGATGGTGGAGACAGCGGCGATGGTGGTGTGGGGTTCTCCGGGTGGCCGCGGTCGTGCTAATGGTGGTGAAGATGGTGGTCGGTGGTGGAGATAGGCCTGGTGGTGGTTGTCTGGGTTGGGTGGTGCCGGCGATGGTAGTAGCAAGGATGGTCGGGTGGAAGGGAAGGGTCTGGTGGTGATGGTCATGATTATGGCGAGGCTCGGAGTCAGGAATGGGAGTGGTGATGTTGTTGTGGTTAGGTTAGGGTGTCGTCGCGTCGGGTTGTCCGATACGATATGGATGGCGTAGTGGTGTCCTGCGTGACACGGAGTGGGTGTCGAGTCCGGGATTGTCGGACAGAACATAAACTTGTAACTGTAACGGAAGGGATATAGTAGATGGAAGACACAGACACGATGCACAATCTGTGGATGGTAGAATTTATGGATAAGTACCTCTCCTTATATAGGAGGTGGGAATTCTCAGTTGGATAAGGACTTGCAATGGTTTTAAACCCTGATGGATAATTCCATCTTTTTATTTAAATCGATTTAGAATTTAAGCAATCAAAATCAAATCGATCTAGATAATCTTCCTTTAATTTAAAATAAAATCTTTTCTAAATTTAAATTATCAAAATAATTCAAATATTAGATAAAACAAAATTTTAAATATCTTTTTAATAAATATTAAAATATAGCATTAATTAATTTCAAAAATCAAGATAATTACTTAAATATTAAATCATAAAATAGGTTTTATAAGTAACAAAAATATATTAATAACAAATTCCAAATTTTGTAAAATATTTGGAATACATTTCATATAAACCACAATTTCCAAATTACTACTTATTTTTAAACGACGAACAAAATAACTCTTTTTGTAAAATAAAAATATTTATCACATGTACTTTCCTATATAAAATAAATTTTATAATAAAAATGTTTTTCTAAAATATGTACCTCGACACATATTCGCACTCATCAAGCAAATACGAAACACAAATCTCGCACGCTACGCAAATATGACAATGCGAACTCGTATGCGATGTGCAGATACGAAGTACAAAATAAATACAAAAAAAATTTAAAAAATTGTAGTACAAATTTAGGGGGTTTACATTCTACCCAACTTAAAAGAATTTCGTCCTCGAAATTTAGGGATAATTAGGGTAGGTAGGCTTAAGGGGATAGAAGCAGTTTAATCGATAAGAATTTGATTCATATTGAACAAAAAGGCAATCAATTGTTTGACGAGAAGGAAACAACATTTCAACGGCAGTAAGTCATTTATTAGGACAAGAAAATTCAATAGTTATAATACGATCATGTGTATGACAACCCCTTAGTGTCTATAATCCATCATTTATTATCATTTGTGCAAGCACCCAAATAGGTAATAGTTTTCAATATAAATTTTGATCACTAGATCAATATCCCCGATTCAAACTTTCAGTGCACGTTTTCAGTATCGTTAAAATCTCAAATCGTCCTTACCAATTAGTCATATTAATCTTTCTCACTTTGTTTTGTCCGCAAGTTTATATTCCATCTTTATCTTCTTCTTTAATTACTTCGATCATTTACCTCACGTATTTTTTGAATTCTAAAATGTATGCATATATCTAATTTTGATGTTTCACAAGGAGAATTCAACAAGCTCAACAAGTTCAACTCCAATGAATCTCTAATATACCTTCCCAACATATCTATAAATATAATTATTTTCCTCAAAATAGATTTTCTCGTTCCTAATCTCTTCCAAGTGTAGGTAATCGATATTTAGTCAAAAATGAATCAACATTCTTTGTAGAAAATTTGTACTTACCCCAAATAAAATATCCCTTCGATATTTGTGGATCATATCTTCATAACACCATCATACTTGAAATTTTTCTCAACCTTTTAATCTATTAGTCGAAAATCAATTCAATCTTAATTCAATATGAAATTATGTCTAAAATCTTAAAATTTGATAAGTCCAACTTTCAATTTAAATAATCTCTAATATTCTTCTTCCTACATATTCTCTCTCAAGCTAATTTCTCCATGCAAAATTTTCCTTAAAAATAAATTTTCTTCACTCAATCAGTCAAGAGTAAATTCAATCTCACCTTAATATGACCTTTATATTTACAATCATCCCATAGTTAAATTCTTGATCATTAAGGATTTAAGAAATTACATTCTTCTTGAATTCTTCAAACACTCTATTTATCATCTCATAAAATAAATACTCAATTTGTCAAACAAGAATCTATTCTCCCTTTATCATAAAATATACTTCGTTTCATAGGTTTTTCGCAAAATTTCACTTATGCATGCCCAATCATCTTATTCAACTTTACCACTTTTCTCTAGGGATTTTCTAATCTAACCTCTCTCCAACCAAAGGATGTCATGATCAATTTTATTTCGCCTAAGGGAATCATACAAGGATCAAGGTTGCATAAACTATGGAGGAATCATAGTAAAATAATAGTAAAGCAATTTAAATGGGAAAGAAGAAAGATAAGGGTTGCAATATTGAAGAGCGACAGATGCTATGTGTCTAAGTGAATCGAGATAAGACATGCAAATAAATGACAAGGGTTAAGCAGTCAAGATAAAACGCAAGGTTAAGCATTTAAGAGATTTAATAGATCGCAATCATATATTAGGTCGAAAAAATTTGAGTCGAGGTTGAGTCCATATCAGTTCCATGGTATGGGTTATATTTTAGTCTTTATGACTCGAAAGTCGTACCTTATAAATAGAGTACAAGAGGACGTGTTTTAGTGGGACATGATATACCTACACGAAGGTGAGCTCGTCTAGGCCTTGCATGTGAAATTTGTTGGAAGGAAAAGTCTAGTGTTGTGTTTCAAATATCAAAGTCACGATAGGGAACGCCAAATAATCAAAAATAGAAAGTGGGTTTTCATAAGGTACTAATTAATTCACCAAAATAAAAGGTTAAAGTACGAAATTTTGGAAATCTCGTAAATCAAGTTGAGATAAGTTAGAGACAGTTTCTAGAGAGAAAATAGTTTCATAAAGGTATGGTCAAGGGAATGATTCTAATCATTTCTAAGTTTCAAACAATTAGATGGTCACGAATAAAGATCTAGATTTGAGGGAAGGTCGAGTAAGTCAAAGATATGTTCATCGGTTTGGTCAATGACTAACTATACTTGTGTTTATGCAATATCATAATCATAGGTGGTATAGCAATCTAATGTGGAATACTTCTATCTCACTAGGGTGACCTTACTTGCTTCTTGGTCCTCTACCAATATATGATCTAATTTAAAATTTCAAGTTCCTTGAAAGTTTCTCAATAAACTTTCCAAGATACTCCGCCAAAATTTCCAATTATCTTATACTGTCAACTTTAATTAAAATTTTAAATCTCTAGTCAATCTCGAAACCCTTGTATATCGCAAATCGAATAATTATTATTATATTTTTTTCTCCCAATCTTAAACTCAACATTTAATAAGTTTATCAGTCGAATTTTAATACTACAAAATGGAACATTTAGATAACTCCTGAATTTAATTCTATATCCTTCAAATGTGTATATCTAGCTTCCAATAAGTCACAACTACTCTTCAAAAGTAAATTTTTTTCACTAAAATTTAAATATCCATAATCAAGGCTTTAAACTTGAAATCTAAATAACTTTATAAATCATAGATTATATGACGTAATTTAATTCAAAAACTTTTTACCAAAATTTATCAATCATCCTCAAATTTTGGTCAATCGTAAATCATACTTCCACATTTAAAATTTTATGATCATTTTCAAATCAAATTTATATCCCTCCAAAGATGTATAGCTATAACTCAATAAATCATAAATGTTCAAAGACCTTCAAAAATCAAAACGCAAAATTAAATCAATTTGTTTTCTCGATCTAGCTATCCTCTTGTATATATTACCTTGTAATACCAAAATAAAATTCCTACTATCTTTTTGAAGCGGTAATATGCTACTATCCAACTTGGAATTAACTACTCCTTAAGATCATATTTCTAGGAAAATAAATGCTTTATAACTCAATAAAACCTCAATGCATACTAATTGTCAATGTAACCTTCTAGCCATGTGTTTAACCTATAGACATATACTAGTGTAGTCATCTTACTGAGCACGAAACTAAGAATTTACGGTAGAAGGAGTCAAGCAAGATGCAAATCAAGGAGGTCGAACGAGATTTCGGAATTTGAAGTCAAGAAATGAGGTCAAGCTTGTGGATGAGATTCTAAACTCTATTCCTATATTGCAGGCTCACATCGGTATAATTACATAACCGAAGTGACAAACTCAACCTGCATGGGCCACCAAAAAAATATGTAACGCCACAGTCCTAAAAATAGGACTAGAACGTAATCATGCCAGCTGTATACATACGAAGTATATGGACCGTCGTATGTATACATAAGCTATAAAATGCAGTAAACCACAACTAACTAATCTCATCCACAAAATTTAAGAATAAAAGATATCATATAATCAACTATGAATTGTCGTTGGTACATGTTGTTGGACGGAGACAAATCCACTACCAACTATGAAAAAAATACATAACAAAAGAAAGAGTTTGGCGAGCAAAGCAAAGACGATCAAAGTGCAATCATCCTCGAAGAATAGAGATGATCATGGCCACGGCTAGAACACCTGCGGAAGTCAAGAGCACACACCTGGCGAGATAACCAGGTCCTCAGAGGGACGTAACAAAATACAATAAATATGCCATATAAATACTGAATATAAAATATGCCACAATCAAAGAAAGTGACAAGACATAAATAAGGTAACCTAACCGTACTAAAGTGAGCATGCAGTTGAGAACAAACCTTTCGTCGCATGAGCCCTGGCTGTAAATGGGATCTAGTATAGTCCCCACTTGGGCACCAGTAACCTAAGCGCATGACGTTCAAAAACGACAGTGGCCAACCTGAGAGGCTCATACCCGTATCTCCGGCGGAGCTTCCGGGTTACAAGGAAAGTACAATCGAAGCCCATACGACAAAGAAATGTTCTTCCCACCCAATGTACCTATCATGTCGCATCCACGACCATGTAACACTACTAACCGTCAAATCTTCTAACATACATCTATTGACAGTTAGACCTAACGTACGTCCTGTACGTATCAGTGATCAGCCAACATGCAAGTCCGGATGCTATATGCTACTCACAACTCACACATCTCGTGGCACATCAGTGTCAAAGTTTATGTAATGCACTAAGCTAGTGGTAGTCCCTTAACTCTAGGTCCATATGCAATCAAAGGATAATAACAAAATACAGCTAATATCACTGAGCATGTAGTAAATCAAGAACTGTAAGAATGGTACAGTTAAAAGAACTTAAAATAAATACACAATTATAAGCAATAAATAAATGTAGACTAATTTATAAACAGTAAATTATGGCAAGGTATCTTGCCTGGTGTGTGGCCTGGTGGTGCGATGTTCTGTCATATTCCAATAGTCCAATAGCCGTGGTCGATGTGTAGGGGTCCGCGGTCGCGAGAAAATAGGCAAGCATGATTATTCATGAGTAATGAGGATAATTGGAAGAATTTGTGGAGTATATAAATATACAAATTCTTAGAAAAGATTTATATTACTTTAAAAACATGTTTAATATTTATTTACAAAAATACTTGAAAATATTTACATATAATAATTTTGAACATTATATTTTATTAGTCAAAAATATTTTCGGTAAAGAAAATGTTGTACAAATCGGTAATGACTAATTTTTAGCAATATTTTGGAAATATAATATCTAAAAACGATTTAGGACTTAAAAAGCACTCAAAATACCATAGGAATATAAATCACACCCTTAGGGTTTTTAAACCAATTTTTGAAATATAGATCTAGGCTTTAGCCATAATATTTATAATTTTTTAGAAAATAGTAGTATAACCCCAAAATAAAATTTTAATAACAATAATAGTAATAACCCTAAGTATAACTATAATAAACTAATTACAATAATGTTACTTAACCATAACAGTCTACTAATACAGTAATGAAATGATAATAATACTAAATAATAATAATAATAATACTAACAATAATATATAATAATATTAATAGATATGATGATAATAATAATAATGATAATAATACTAATAATAATAGTAATAATAACAAATAATAATAATACTATAAACATATGTTGTTCTCTGTTAAAGTGAAAACAAAAAGTGGAGAGAGAAAGAGAGATGGAGAGTGAGGGGATTCGGGAAGGGGTTCTTACCGGCGGTCGTCGCCAGCGAGGCAGCGGCGGTCGGCACGCGGCGTGATCGGCGGTGGTGTCTTGTGAAGGCGGCGGTGGTGTCTCGTCGGCGGCGGAGTCAGGGTGAAGGGTCCGGCGAGCTATGCGGGCGAAAGACGTCGGGATACGACGGTCGCAGGAGAGAGGGGCGCGGCTAGGGGCTGTGCCACAGCACTGGCGGAGGCTGGGCGTTGGGAGCCGGCAGAGCTCCGCGTCGGAGACCGCAAGTGAGGTGGAGAGATCTCGTAGGATGGCGATAGCAGCGGGTTAGGCGGCACCAGACGAGGGCGGAGGGGATGGCTTACGCAGTGGCAGCCAGGCACGACGGCGGCGGAGAACTCCCGGATAGCACGCGGCTCAAGACAGCATTGTGCCGGAGGGGCACGCGGTAGTGCTGCCGAGTTTCGTGCGACGGCTGTTCAACCCATGGAGAGGAGGCGTGTGAACGGGCTCGGTGCGGCAGACGCGCTCGATCCGGGAAACGGTGTCGAAGGAAAACTGGAGGAGGATGCGACGCACGACAAAGCGGGGTCGGCGAAGGTGAGGGTTCGATTCCCTCCTTTTCTTTCTCTACTGTGTGGTGGTTGTGGCGGTGTAGGAAAATTTTTGGTGGCAGTCCGGGTTGGGATGGTGGAGACGGCGACGATGGTGGTGTGGGGTTCTCCGGGTGGCCGCGGTGGTGCTAATGGTGGTGAAGATGGTGGTCGGTGGTGGAGATAGGCCTGGTGGTGGTTGTTTGGGTTAGGGTGGTGCCGACGATGGTAGTAGCGAGGATTGTCGGGTGGAAGGAAAGGGTCTGGTGGTGATGTTCGTGATTATGGCGAGGCTCAAAATCGGGGATGGGAGTGGTGATGATGTTGTGGTTAGGTTAGGATGTCGTCGTGCCGGGTTGTCCGACATGACATGGATGGCGTGGTGGTGTCCTGCGTGACACGGAGTGGGTGTTGAGTCCGAGATTGTCGGACAGAACATAAACTTGTAACTGTAACGGAGGGGATATAGTAGATGGAAGACACAGACACGATGCACAATCTGTGGATGGTAGAATTTATGGATGAGTACCTCTCCTTATATAGGATGTGGGAATTCCCAGTTGGATAAGGACTTGCAATGGTTTTAAACCACGATAGATAATTCCATCTTTTTATTTAAATCGATTTAGAATTTAAGCATTCAAAATCAAATCGATCTAGATAATCTTCCTTTAATTTAAAATAAAATCTTTTCCAAATTTAAATTATCAAAATAATTCAAATATTAGATAAAACAAAATTTTAAATATTTTTTTTTCATAAATGTTAAAATATAGCATTAATTAATTTTGAAAATCAAGATAATTACTTAAATATTAAATCATAAAATAGCTTTTATAAATAACAAAATATATTAATAACAAATTCCAAATTTTGTAAAATATTTGGAATACATTTCATATAAACCACAATTTCCAGATCACTAATTTTTAAACGACGAACAAAATAACTTTTTTTTACAATAAAAATATTTATCACATGTAATTTTCTATATAAAATATATTTTATAATAAAAATGTTTTTCTAAAATATGTACCTCGACACATATTCGCACTCGTCGAGCAAATACGAAACGCAAATCTCGTACGCTACGCAATACGACAATACAAACTCGTATGCGACGTGCAGATACGAAGTACAAAATAAATACAAAAAAATTTAAAAAAATTATAGTAGAAATTTAGGGGGTTTACATGAAATGAATAGTCCCTTGTATGCTTGAATAAAAGAAATAAACTGTGGCTTTTCAAAAATGTTTTCAAAAGATGTAATCTGATTCTGAATATACATGAAATGAACATAGGAAAAAGTAGCAAGATCACATCACAAGAAATATTTTCTCACTAAATGAATTAGTGACCATTTCAAAAAATATAGCCATTGTTCATAATCACCAGTATGTTGATATACTGACCCATCATATGTCCGCTACTACTTCAAATATCTTCATTATGATCCGCTGCGTTATTGTCAATCTTGTCTATTTTGTCATTGTACAGGTCTTGGCCTTGTGCAAGCGCAACTTAGGCATACACGATATCACGCCTAAGCGAGGACGAGCAGTCTCACTGAGTCCGAAGCGAGGACGAATGGACTCTGCATGATCGGGGCATGACACTATCCATTTCAGTCAAGATGGGAAGCTTAATCGAAGATTTATTGAACCTTTCAGCATTCTCAAAAGGATCGGGGCTGTCGCCTACCGACTTGACCTACCAGCTACCTTGGAGGGACTGCACAACGTATTTCATGTATCATAGCTGATGTGATATATTTCTTACTCGACTCATGTGATTGACCATCCAGAGGTCAGAGTGGGTTCTAGCCTCACTTATCAGGAGCAGCCTATGGGGATTGTTGATCGTCGAAAGAAGGTGCTGCACTATCAGACAATTCCTCTCGTCTGAGTAGCTTGGAGTCACTATTCTCCGGACGAGTCGACTTCGGAGCATAAAGACGAAATGAAAGAGCGTTTTCCTGTCTTTTTGTTTGAATATTGTATTTATGTCATTTTGAATAATACGCAAATTACGAGGACAATTTTTTTTAAGGGGAGTAGACTTGTCACTACCTAGAAATTAGCATTTGTTATTTTTGGAAATCTGTCCTATTATTTTTGGAATTTATAAATATCTTTTCCAAATTCATTTGTGAATTTGCTGCTAGTTCTAATTATTATTATTCAATAATTATTGAATCTTTTGTTGGACTAATATTATTATTAATCTAATTCATGTTAGCCTACTAAGTCTTCGACTTGGATTGTGGGCTAGTCTAATTCTCGTTAGTCTACCAAGTCTTGGGCTTGGGTTGTGGGCCTATGGCTTTCCAAGCATTGGACTTTGGAATAACCAATTGTTAATTAATTGAATTATGAATTAGTTAGTAATTAGTTATGGGTTAGTTGTAGTTAGTTAGTGGGTTCCCATATTGCTCCTAGATCTATTATAATTTACACTCATGTCGTAGAGCACTCCACACTATTCCCTATTAAAATAATGGAGACTCTTTATTATTTTTTTACACAAAAATTTTATTCTTCTCAGCCAACCTGTCGACCAGCCCCGTCCGTCTTGCTCTGCCACGTCGCTGTCGTACTTTGTTGTAACTCCTCTTCCAAGATTTTTAAATTTTTATTTTTTAATTATTGTGTTTAAAAGTACTTTTCGTCAAAACTTCATAAAGATATTTTATGATTATTTGGTTATCAAAATTAGTTTTAAATTAAATAATTTGAATATGCTATTTAGTTTTATAAGAAGAAATTTTGTTCTCAAATTTTCTTATTTGAAATATAAATATGTTATTTTATTATTCTAGAGTTTTCTAGAATTTTTGGTACTCTTTTGATAATTTTAATATATAGTATTATTATTTTTAAAGACTTCTAAAATTTACTGGGAGGACAAACAGGGTTATCTTTCAGGCCAAATAATTTATTTTGACTCTAGAACCCTAAAACTATTTTCTAGAATTTTTTTAGAATTTTTAGGAATTTTTGGAATTTATTTTGATTTATTTGGTGATCAATTGAATTTTTATTGAGTTTCTGTGATTTCAATTAGTATTTATACTAATCTGGATTTCTTTTAATTCAAATCCAGATAGAAATTCCTTCAAACCAATCATTATCTTATAACTTCATTTAAATACATCTAATCCTAGTGGAATCATATCTACAATAATTTAAATAATTTCTTATTTGAACTAATCTTAATCATATCCAAATTAGTTAATCATAATCCTATCCACATAAATTAATTTCTAATCATATTTAAATTAGGTAATCTCTACTTATTATATATACCTATTGAACACTTATGAAATAAAATTATCCCTCATATTTTCTTTCCCAAAATTTCTCTTTTTTTCGTCCAAAATAGCCCAAAATTCGTCATAAATTCAGCCTTTTTTTAAAGGTTGTATCAACTTCGAAGGGCCATAACTCCTAACTCCGGACTCCGTTTCACCTCTAATTTTTTTGATAGAACTGTATCGAGGTTGATTTTCTAAATATATAATTTATTTTCATATATTATGAACCTAATTTTCTGAAAAATTTATGGAGTGTCAGTTGTCAAAATCTGATACGTTTCGGTATTTTCGAGATTTCGGGAGAATCGGAATCACGAACCGTTTGAAGTTTTGGAATGCTGACGAAAAAATACACATCATATATATTTTCCAACAATTTTTTAGAATATTTTAGTTTCTATTTTTATTTTAGAAGTCTTTCCCATCATCTGAGATCATCTTGCGTACTTTTGACATCTGTGACTATTATGTGCCAACAAGATCATATTGTGCTCAAGGCGACTGCAACTTAATTCAAGGCAAGTACAGTACACTAGCTACTTTTAATTTCTAATAGTTTCTATGATACATGTTTTAGATAGAAATTACATGACTCTTGACACGTTGCTCAAATGAGTATGGATTCATATATATGATTATTGAGTTTCGTGATTTATGTTATTTATCGTGTTTCGTGATTTCATGATTATCGTGTATTATAATTTTTGTGCTATGACATGAATCCATGCGTCGGGTGGGAAAATATATTAGTAGACATGTGAATATTCCCAAAAGAAGAACCACTCCCTCGTGTCCAAACAAGAACGATAGCGCTCGTACACTTCACGTGCGGGTTGACATATTTATCCCTAGCCGTTTATATGTCGAAATTAGTATTTCAAAATACATAGATAGATATCTTGATTGTCATGTTTACATGTTCCATTCTACTTGACATGCCATGATAGTCTTGTTTATATGTTTCCTTTTAATTGTCTACCATGATTGCCTTCGTTACCTGTTTTCTCTAAATTGTCATACCATGTCATCATGTATATCATATGTCATTTCTGTTTTTATAGTTTCTATTATGTCTTGAATAGTTTGCTATATATGTACTTGTTCAATTCCTGACTGAAAACCATTTTTCAAATTAGTCGCTTGCTATGCATTAGATTATTGGAAAATATATGGGTATATGCCAAGGTCGACTCTAAAGGACTAATTAGATAGATTTGATCATCAAGTTTAAATTTGTTGTTTAGATTTTATGAGACATTATTTTTTATTCAAATGTAATCTCTTGAAGTTGTAATTGCTTTAGTATTGTGAATGAGCAAATAAAAAGATTATTTTATAAGCAAATATTATGATTTTGAGCATTGTGGTCTAGATAGCGTTCTACCGCCAATACCTCGATGTATGCTGCACTTGGACACGCACTTGCATCCTGAAAAGCGGGTATGGATCGTGACATCTGCCGGCCGGACTCCAACAAAGCGCCGCTTCCTCCTCGTCGTCCCCTCCTTTCCTCTCCTATTCCTCGACCAACATCTTTTTTCCCAGCCAACCTCCACCGCACAGCTTTTCCTCCGGCCACCAGCCCCTACTCTACCGGCCCCTAGCTAACGACCAACAGCACCACCACCTGGCCCTTCCTTCTCCAGATCACCACCACGGTCATGTCTGTCATGCCCCGCTCCCGTAGGAGCGACCGTCCTCGCTAAGGTGCAATGCCACGTGAGCCTAGATTGCGCTTATGTAAGGCAGGTCCATAATGGTCGATTACAGGCTAAGCGACGGGGGTCGTCACACAGAAGTCCCAAGTAGAAAGATTGAATAGTCAGCAGCAAAAATTTGAAGCAAAACACAAGTCATACAAAATACTTTTAATGATATTGAACAAAGATTATAATGTGGGCACGAGGCCAAATTATAAGTCTTTTAAACTCACTTTTCTTCCATATTACAAGTCACTCTGCTCTCTCTCATTACAAGCTTCAAGCGACGAGTGGCAGATTCTTCGGAATGGCGATGTCTATACATTATGTCCCGTATAAGTTCTGACTCCGTGCGGCCGTATGCCACAAAACGCCAAAGAACTCTGTACCTCGACGCATCCAAGCGAGATCCGTGCCATCGGTCTTCTACCTGTGCCTGTATATAAAAACTGTGTGGGTGTCAGTACTCAACTGTACTGGTAGAGTGAGCTCCTCGCCCACCCATACAAAATAGACACGTTCATTTACTTTGTACAACTTAATCCCTTTTTGATTATCTTTTTAGCCTTGCCTTAGGATCAATTTTAGGACAGACACGCCTTAGCCTATACTCGGCAACGCAACGACAGGGTCGTGCTATACTCTATTCGTGACTTAAATACATATTCGAGGCAATGCCTCACCAAGTAGAAACTTATGCAAACTCGGCAGTGCCAAGACTTTCACTTGTTTTTATGTGCCTCGAGACCATTCTCGTGCCAATAACGTCAAGGGGATGACTCGTGCTGGTCATTCCAATAGACTGGATCAAGCCTTAATATCGAGGCCGTGCCTCCTAAGGATCAATCGGACATAACTAACTTACCTTATGGCCCTTCTGAACTTGACTCCAAATGACTCGATGACGATGCCACATTCATGCCGAAGCACGTGCCTTACTATAACCAAATCTTAGGCTCCAGAATGGTGTTGCAACTGTGCACACCTAACCTACGTCGATTCAAGTTTAGCGCTTGCTATAAGTATACCTTGTTAACCCAACTCGTAACTTGCTAGTACACGATGCAATCCAAAGGCATACACGCGGATAGCCACGCTTATGCCGACACATCTATATGAGTGGTCATGAGCAATATCAAGCTATACTGGATCTTTGCATACGGTGACCATTCGCGTGCGAGGTACGAGCTCCCACCGAATGACCTGCAACCTATATTATAACGGTTCACTTCAATCGAGTCATACTGTCGATGAAGGCCGTACAATATCTGCTCTTCCTCCTAGGCTGACACGAACCCAGTGCTTCGGTAATCATTCGAGGAATTCCCCTTGCACAAGTTATCCAATGACCATGCAAGACTCAACTCGATCTACCAAGTCCTTCCTTAATCATGACCATGCTTTTCATCTTTCTATAAAGATTCCCAAGTAGCGGGACCGATCTCGGCGACAACCAGTCGCGTGGACTTCCTTATTGAGACTCCCAAGTAGCGGGACTAATCTTGTAAACTTTTTTGTCGAGACTCCCAAGTAGCGGGACTGATCTCGTGATCTTCCTTATCGACACTCCCAAGTAGCGGGACCGATCTCGTGAACTTCTATCCTTTAAAATTCAGGGAATGACTACCAAGTAGTCTTCCATCTTAACTTGAACATAACATGTTCCTTTGTTCGGGACATGCTTTTCCTTAAACCAACTGTTGCTCATGCCTTAGAATGACTTGTTCTCTAGGCGACACTATTGCTCAAGTCACATACTTTATATGACGAGCATTGAGATCGTAGGACTATGTGACTTGACAACTGCAGACAACAGGGGACAGTGCTTGCTATGACTTCCATATCCCAGCAAAACTCTTGTCTAACTTGTTCGTGCAACGACTTGACGAACAAGGGCTGGGTCAAGCCTTGCATCGTAGAAACGTGCCATGCACACGTTCGACTTAAACAACCAAGTTCTTTGGGTGCCTAGACTTACGCCACAAGCCGTGCACTATAACGTGCACTATAACTTAACCCGTGGGACGAGCAAGGCAATGCCAAGCCTTGGACGATGGGACCGTGCATGCTTTATCAAGCATTTACGCGGGCGACGCCTATGACTTTGGTTAATTCCAGTATTGTGGCAACTTAGCAACTTAGACCAACTTTCTTCTCCCAAGCCACGGGACGAAGGACCGAGTGTCATTTTGAAAGCACGCTGAGCAAACTTCTAAGCCGACCATGGGACCTTTCTATATTCTAACTCAGTCTGACCCAAGTTGGGATTATTCCCTTAGCTATGTGCATTTGAAATTTTTTGTTTTATTAGTGTGAAGTCCAAGCTGAGGCAAGTTCATCGAAGCCACCCACCTGAGCGAGTCTTCAAGCAAGCAATTGCGTGGCTAAGTCCAAATGCCATTAGCATTTTGATTCCTCTGATTGACTGAGCGGGACGGGGCTCTACATCATACACCACTCAGAAAAAGTTTCGTCCTCGAAACTAACTGAGTACTTACTTATCGACTTATCAATCTGAGCCACGCTCGCACTACCATCAATCTTTCCTTTAAAACATGATTTCAAAATCCTTGACACTTTTCCATTCCTCAAGTCTCACTTGAATTTAACGTATCACTTGGTTGGATCGTGCACATATCCCAGACGTCTACAAAATACATGCATTTCAGCCAAGCCATATGATAGAGAATTCGTCATTCTCACTCGAGTCGCATCGTGCACATATTCAGGCATCTCTAAAATATATGTATGTCAGTCGAGTCTTGTGAGTGGGCATTTCATACTCTTGAATCATTCCATTCACCAATACCAATATTCTCTCTCGAAAGATGGACGTCTCGCCTAACTCGCTAGGCCATCTCGCTAGACTAACGTCAATTGTCAGGATTGGAATCATAGTTCTCCAATAATAATGCCAACACTGACCCCAATCCTAGGGTCAAACAAAGTAATAGTATGGGATTTTTTACCCAAGCTCACATCACTCAGATTTCTAAACATCGAGCATATATGTATGTCTCCTATTCGCACTTGCAACACTTAGTCCAAGGGTTCGAGTCATTCAACAAAGCCATCCTATACTGAGTCATGTTCAACCATTTCCTCGACATATTAATGTCGTTCATCCAACAAGCAACTTGCATAGTCTATCTATTCAAATATATTCGATATAATCCGCCTATCTATTCCTCCCAAGTCAAGCACGCTACGACACGACTTTTTGCTAAACCATAATTCTCATTTCACATTCCTTAAGTCATTTATCCCAATTCACGTAATCGATCACAAGGTTGTCTGACTTTAACAATATGTCACGCCCCAATCTCATACGAGTCCGATTATCCACGGTCGACATGAAATCACCATGCAACGCTCCCACGGAATAATCGTTCTCATCAGAGCGTAACTCTTATTTTGAGTCTAGACTAATTTATTCTCGATGCACATATTGGATGTCCTCAATCCTCAAGTTTACTCAATCATCAATCATAAGTTCGATCAATCCTCGAATCCACCTTTGCCTCAAACTACAAGTTGAAGCAATCTAAATTGCCACATCTTGATTTTTCGAGTTTGATCATTCCCGCGACATGAATCACCATGTCCACGTTCATGCGAAACGGTCATCCCCAAATCCGACATGACATATGGGTGAGGCTGTAGTCGCGCTCGTGCAAGACAAGAACGTCAACATTATGGTTATCGGCATCACCATCAAGACACGAAAATTTTCATCCAATATTTATTTCATCAAAATTCTAAGCATAGCATCCATTGAAACAATAATATTTTGTACGATCGTCATTCTTCGAATCAGAGTACCCCTGAGTTATCACATATCGACCTTTGATACGTCTCAATACCATCGATCATATACGTAACTTGACGATCTTCATTTGCAATGAATTTTGAGTCGTGCGATTGATGCTATCGTACGAACTAGACAATCTCCTCGACATTCAAGATCAAGTTCGATCATTCTCCCAAACCTGTTACATGTTCAATTCTCCAAAATTAAAATCACTTACATTTATCCGACTATCTTAAGTCATCCAACAACATATTTCCTCAATTCATGTTGCCTTATTTCTAACACAAGTCATCGAGCAACATCGATTCACATCCTTAGAGTCATTCTCGAATATGTGAATCATTTTCACACACGCTATCATCAAATCATGCTAACTTTTCGTATATGATTCACATATCGATTTTTCAATCAAGTCATCTGTTCGTTACATCTTAACTTTTTTTTGATTCAATTTATCCTTTCTTTATCACTTGTATTTCGCACTCAGCGCAATTCTAATCCCATAGGCGTCATTTTTATTTGTTCAATCAACTCATCAAAATCACAACTTTACTCAAAGATACTCAATCTATGGCTTTGCATGCATGTGACGCTTGCTGATAGACTCATTGGCACCCTGTATCCTCAATTGTTCGACATTACCGAAGCCATCCCATACACAACTCAGGGATGAAGTCATTCAACAAATCCTCGAAACAAGTTTCGAATCATACTTCAGATTTTCGTTCGAGCCCTAGCACGCTCATCTATATCACATCGACGATAACATCGTCTGATGGCACCCCTATCGATAGTCATCCCGTATACTCAATCGAGTCTAACTCATTATCGTCTGACACAATTTGAAACCCGTACTCGACTTTGCCAAGGTCGACACGATTCTTGGTGTATATGCCCAGCCCAACTTAGCCAACCGTACTTGTTTAAAGTTAACTTGTTCAACCAATTTTTCTCGTTCGTGATACTTTTCAAAATATTTAGACTTATTGTACGGACATCCCGTGGGGCATTTGAGAGAGAGCGCATCAACGATATCAATTTGTGGAAACATCATCAGAGTTTGCGGAAACATCAGAGTTAAAGAATTCAATCGAAAGTCCTAGGACGAAAGTCCAAGGACGTAAACTTTCTTCTTCCAAGCCACGGGACGAAGGACCGAGTGTCATTTTGAAAGCATGTTGAGCAAACTTCTAAGTCGACCGTGGGACCTTTCCATATTCTAACTCAGTCTGACCCAAGTTGGGATTATTCCCTTAGCTATGTGGATGCACCTGTTTTATTATCAAGCCTACTTGCGCATTTAAATTTTTTTGTTTTATTAGTGTGAAGGCCAAGTTGAGGCAAGTTCACCGAAGCCACCCACCTGAGCGAGTCTTCGAGCAAGCCGTTGCATGGCTAAGTTCAAACGCCGTCGGTGTTTCGATTCCTCTGATTGACTGAACGGGACGGGGCACTACAACGTCTACCACCCCCTGACCACTTAGCAGTGACTAATATCAACGCCTCCACCCGATTCACCACCACTAATCTACCATCGCATCCACCCCGAGCGATAGATCCAACCACCACCGACCCATTTCCACTGACCACTCACCTTCTGGTTGAGCTTATAAGAGAGCAGAGTCTCAGTATCCAAATGTTGTAGAACTTTATGCATTTAAGAGGAGAGCCTAGTCCCAAGAGAGCGAGGAGCAACGTATACCTAGAGCCTCAGGAGTACCCCGGCTTCTAGCCTAGACCAACCTATCCAGTTCAGATTCCAGTCCAGCAGAGGCCCAGACTGATATTACCTGCCATAACCCTGTATGATATCTTTCCAGCTGCATGATTTAGATAAGTTTTCTTAAGACTATGATTGTTGGGGGTTTGACCTAGAAGGAGTACAATCACTTTAATTTTGAGGAAAAAATTATTTTAAGAATGGCAGATTTGTCACACTCATTTTTCTAATTATGGGTATTCTAGTCATTATGTGCTAATTTGGTTTTTTTTATTTTTATTATTAATTAAATTGATTGGTGTGTGGCTTGATTGGTGTTTTGGTATTAGAAGGTGGTATAACCTTAGTCAACCTTGATTAGAAGCCTAATAATGTAATTAGATTTATTATTGGCTTTTTATATTTTAAATTTAGAATTATTGTCTATTTTAAGAATCATTTAATTCATTTTAGCTATTTTTCATTAAGCCTTTAAGCCTTTTTGTCAAGGGGACTTTTTAGCAACTTGAGGAGTGATGGCCCATGACTAAACCCTAACCCTAATCCCCTATGACTTAGCCGACCAAACACAGCAGCCCCCCTTCTTATTATGTAGAAACCTAATTGCCTTCACAAATCCAAAACCCTAATTGTTTCCTTCTCTTCCAAAGGCCCCATTCTCTCGTTTCTCACCCAAATCCTTCCAAACAAAGTACGTTACGACCGTTGGGAGGAGAGGAACCTGCTAGAGACTTGCTAGCAAGGGATCAGAGGCGTTTGACCAGAGGGAATCAGCAATCGACGTGTTTGGAAGGCTTCTTTTATTGAGTTTTGACACTCAATAGAGAAATCTCCCTAAATACTTGTTAATTTTGTTTTTTATTTGTAGATGCATCCATATAGGTACCACAGACATGTGCATAAATTTTGGTAGGTTTGTGATTTCGTTTGATAGCCGTATCGGACACGTGTCGGTCCTAAGGAACACGTGTTCGACGAAATGCTACTTAGAACTGAAAATTGTTATTTTTCGATTCTAGTTTCACGAATTCCTTGCTAATATTATTTGTAATAACTTTCGTAAAGACGGATCTTGATTCGACACGATTTCAGTGTCCGAATCGAACACGGACACGCGTGTACGAGGCCCGTGCACTGCCCCGTGCATGCCCTGCTGTCTGTGCGTCATAACTCGACGCACAGGGCTCCGTTTCGTGTGAAATTTTATGGGCACATGGGGGCAACCTCAGCCCACGTGCTCGTAAAATTTTATGATATTTTGTGGAGCGAGCGTGGAGAAACCTGACGCACACGGTTCAGCTCGCACTGTGCATGCGGCTGAAAAGTGCCGCTGACATGGCCTTCGTACGCGAACACGACACGACGAGGACCCATTCCAGGAGCATGAGCATGAAGCCCTATACCTGGTCCACCCATGGATTCAATCATAAGATACGTAATCTCAGAGTCGAGATACGTAAATATATACAAGTTCACTACAACAAAAAACCCTTTTAATGACGGCTAAAAAGCGTCATTAATGACGAACCATGATGCTTTTTTTTCCACAGCAACCGTTATGAAAACGGGTGTTATAAATGTTTTTTAAAGCGTCATAAAGAAACCGTCATGAATAGTTTCTATAAAAGCGTTATGAAGAGTTAATATATAGTGCACAATTCAGAACAATTTTAAAACGTCATGAATAGATAATATGTATAGGCTCAATGCAGCACATTTATAACACATTATACTATTCAAATTAGCATATTTATAATGCTCTATACTGCATAGAATATATTACATTCCAAAAACTTAACATTATATATCACCATCTTTATTACATTTCTCAAAATAGAGTACATATCAACATCTTCATTACATTGAATATCCAAATACAGAACCCAAAAAATAGGAATAAATCTCTCTTTTGCTAACCAAATTATTAGAAATATTTACTTAAGTAGATTCTGGCCATGGATCTTCTCTCTGCTATCTCTTGAAGATATCGGGAGTCCCAAAAAGAAGTAGTGTCGCAGCTGAGCGACGAGTTGGTGCTGCTGCAGCCGGCACCGTCGTGGGAGAGCCTCATCCTTTGATCCCTGAGCCTGTGCCACCAATCACCCATAATCTATCACTGGCACCAGAGCCATAGCAATCTACAAAGTAGTCAACCTGCTAGATCCAGTAAAGAGAATAGAGTTAATTAAAAGGAAAACTCATCCCAGCTCAAAAGGGGAGGCGCCACGTGGTGCGGTTTCAGTTCAAAACCCCTACCCCTTCGGTCTATTAGGAACTATTCTAGATAAAGATGTTTGGGGTTTCATTGCTACTCTCAACTATTGGTTGTCGAACTTCAAACCGATATTATAAATTTTAGAATAAGATTAAGCTAACAAGCAAATCTAGAAAGGGATAAAGATGCCTGTCATAGAGTTAATATGATGAAGTTTGATTAAGACAGCTTACAAAAATATGAAAAAGACGAGAGGGCTTCTAGAAGCCTACAACTACAATATGCTGGTGATGATTGTACTAAAATTAACTAAATGACTTCATATTTAAGCACCTCTTGATAGTTTCAATGTGATCCTCCCACAAGTCTCAGAAACTAAAATCATGCATATAAAATACATTAATCACACTCAAAGCTAGTTTGAAAGCAAAGAACAATTTATCATTATCCTTGTATCCTATTTCAACCCAGTATGGATAATTGTGGGCATAAGTAATCAAAAAAGCTCCACAAAAGAATTAAGCATTCAATGACTTTGAACTTAACATAAACATCATTTTTTTCTGTTCTACGTAACTAGTAAAAGGTAGTTTCCATGAAGAAAACTACTTGTAACTAAAATCAAAGGATAATCGGTGGGAAGGTATAGTTTGGATATGGAGTTTTAAGCTCATGAAACCAAGAGATACCTTTAATTAGCCTAGAAAAGGAGTCTAGATCATTCCTTAATGTTAACATGTGGTACATTTTCCATTCCTGAATCTTGTGCTTTAACTCTTATGTGATTCATACAAGACTAAAATGTTGATCAAAATGTTCCTCCTGGTAGTACTATAATGGAAAACCTTGACTAAGGGAATTGTTTTCCTATCTGTAATTGATAAATTTATTATGCTTCCCTTTGCTAACACTAACAGAATTAACAGTCTCCTCCAGTTATCTTCAAAAATGCATTGTCAGAGAATCAAAAGTACCAACAGAATTCATGGGCAGACAAAAGTTGGCATGGTTGACCTGGTTATTATATAAGTTCAGAAGAAGAAAAGATTTAGTACCAAGAAAGCGATCAAGATAAACAGATCCACAACTCGATAGTGGTCAAGTAACAATTAGAGAGTAAGATGATGGAAAACTAATGTTGAATAATAATGATTTAGAAATTCAACCCTCAACAAGAAGTAACAATGTGGAATTCCGATAAACAAAATATAAATGTGAGTGATACCTTTAGAAGACAAACTAGAACGGTAAGAAGCAAACCTTGTGCTAGACCTATACCTGGAAAGTGCTTCAAATATGGAGATCCATGTCACCGTATTCTAGTGATTGTTGGGATACAAGAGAAAAGTCAATACTACTCTTCATGCGTATGACAAAATAAGCATGAATGACCCTCAAGAAGAACTCCAGATAAAAAACAAAAATAAGAAACAAATGCAGAACCAATAACCATGGTTAAAAAAAAATTTTGACTTGCCAATTTATATAATTTACAATTTACAACATTTTATTTAAAGAATTGGCATAAGATACGAGCAATTCTTTAAAGTGAACAACTAATAGATTATCAACACTGTAATGATATTTCATACACTCCCAAAGTTTCTTCAGCGATAAATTTTCTTTACTTTTTTTGTGAATGAAAAAAGGTGCATGAATTGCACTAGGGTTAACATTATTGTAACCCAAAATATTCAATTTTTATGGATCCTCATTAATTTTTAAATTTTTTTGGTGATGCAAATAGCTTGTCATTTGCATATCTTTTCTCAAACTTTCAGCCACAATAATTGCAATTCTAAATATTAGGTTTATACTCTTTTCCCTTTCTCTCCATCTTGTCCTTTTCTAGTTTTGAGTTTCAATTGAATATGACATTGGCATATTCATTATTCAATTTTTATGCTTCTTCCTAGTTTTGAGTTTCAATTGCATCTATACTCTTTTCCCTTTCTATCCATCTTGTCCTTTTCTCACACCAACAAAAACATGATCTTGTCTAGGCATTCCAGAATCAAAAGGATATTAACAAAAAAAAACCAATTTGCAACCCCAAGGGTCATCATGACCAGTTAGCTTGCAAATACTCAAAGTTGTTTCATAAACTATCATTGGTAGAACACGGGTAATTTTATTCCTAGCATTAATCTAAAATGGATTTTTTTTCCTTTTATTTTTCATATTTTTTTAATTTATTTTTTTGGCAATAATACATTCACCAAACATAAAAATATTAATTTTTCAAAGAATTTAATTTCAAAAAATTTAATTTTTTGAAAATATAAATTTTTAACTATATTTTGTATACCAAACCTCAGGTAATGTTAGCTTCATAGCTTGTAAATATTCAAAGTGGGCAATGACAAAAGAGTAGAGTCTAGGCTTTGTTTCTTGGTGAAAACTGACAAAAGCTTTGATCATTTTTGATCATCAACCAAAAGCAAAGGTCGGTCCCCCTCAAGGGAGAGTGTTGAATAATGAATATGCCAATGTCATGATGATAAGAGTTAATCATGGTTCCCCATTATCCAGGCCCATGGTACAATTATGAAACCAAGGGTTGTCCCCCACCTCTTTTATTGTGTGTACATTGGCAATGAACTCATCTTGACCTACTAGCATAATTCCTAAATGTGGTCCTCACTACACATCACATTTTGTAGCGATCACTATAATTTTCTCATCGCCTAAGGAATGAAGCAAGTGCACTACCATTCCTAGGGGTGTTGATGACAGCTTCCTTGTATAGATCAACAACCCTAGATTTAACCATCGATGTCAAAACCCTAATCTAAGGATCCAATAGAAAATTAAAAGAATAAATTAGCCTCCAGAAAGACCAAACAACAATCACAGCACCAAAATCCACCAGATTCGTAAGAGTGACCAATAGGAGAGTGAGGAGGTGGGAAGTGAGGAAGTGCGTACAGAATAGTATAGAGCGGAGAAGATGACGAGCAGAACCCTAACGCTCCTCCTTCGCGTTCTTGTCGATCGCGTGTGCGGCGGCCTCGAGCTTGTCCTGGAGGGCGACGAGGAGCGTGAGGCCCTCCTCGAAGATTTTGGATCTAGGGTTAGGGTTTTGGAGTTGGGGGAGAGGAGGGAGAAGAAAGGAGGAGAAGAAGAAGACCATAATATTTTGGGAGAGAGGCGGGCTATAGCAAGAATTTTGCCAACAATTAAACTTAAAAAATATTACAAGTTTGCCACCGCTCTAAATTATTAATAACGCTTTGTTTTATAAACGTTATAAAAAGCCCAAAATTGGCCTAAACCGTCATAGAAAAAAGGTATTTCGAACTTTGATGACGCTTCTTTATCAGCCGTCATGAAATCCACTTATCAAGCGTCATTAATAGGTCTTTTTGTTGTAGTGGTTATAAACTCAGAAATCAGATTATGTATACTTAATCAGATTATATACACGTGTGCGGGTCACTGGGTAGCCTAGGTATAGGGCTTCACTGGGTGCGGGTCATGATACGTAAATATATACAATTTATAAACTCAGAAGCCCTATATCTGACACGTTGTCCTCGGCGTAGGCTGGACGTACCCACTTTTCGTGTCCTTACACTAGGTGTGGGTTATGACACATTTTTAGTGGTGGCCCATGCAGGTCCAGATTCGCATTAGTGCGATGTCGTGGTAGTACATCGACTTAGTTCTACTACTACGAGCCTGCTATAGAGTATAGGAAGTAAAGTGTTAGAATGAGAGGATACTCAATCACTGTTAGAATTCCTTGAGAGATTCCTGGGATGACCCTTGAGAATCTTATTTTAACTTCGATTTGAAATCTTTTTCCTTGATTTGATACACCCATTACTCATTTGATTCACCCATTACTCCTTGTTATTGAATTTGATATTGATGGATTCATTGTTGAATTTTGAATCTTGATGATTAGTTGTTAACTTTGAGTTTGTATTTAAATATATATATTTTTTTCTTTACTTTATTTTTAGAATTTAAGGTATAACCTGATAACATACTTGATAGGAACAACAAGAAAGGTAAATGTCTGCCTTATTTATGGAGTTTAGAATTTACGCAGTTATATTGGCTAGCATGACAAGGACATAAAGCCTGATTTTAGATATACTATCATAGTTATAGAATTTAGATTCTCTTACAGCCATACCGGTTGGCGTGATAAGAATTCTAGATAACATGATTATATGGTGTAAACCTTAGTTACAGACTCTATCATTTATTGCAGCTATGCTTACTGGTGTGGCAAAATTCTGACAACATAATTTCAGAAAGATGCGTATGGTATCAGATTATATTTTAAATTGGTTCATTTCTTTGAACAGATGAGCAAGAATAGATTTTTTATTATTTCTTTTCTTGTCATTATTTCTTGTATTCCTATTTTTTCTTATCTTAGTTAACTCTGCCCCAATTACATCAATCACCAATCTCTTATCTAATTCTGTCATCTATACTTTAAAATTTTGAATCTCTATATATCTTTACCTTGGAAAGGTCGAGGAAGTGACGTAAATCATGTATCTCGAAAAGGACGTAATTTGTTAACATATGGTAATCTTGGTAGGAATCTTAATATTGGTCTTTGATATAGAATTTTGAGATAGAGATGTGGTAAAAGGTGAGAATGAAATCAAGAGATTTATATTATCAATTTAGGAACAATCACACTTAGAGAAATATTTTGGGTATGAATAATTCATAGATGTATTTTCTAACTGACGAGGATATTCGAGGTCGACATAGTTTGAGGACTTGGATAAATTTTGGTTATTGATTCTTGAGACGTTTCACTTTAAGGCTATGATGTTAAATTTAGGGATTTAGTAATGGAGAAGAGATTTTAACTGTATTCGATAGCAATACAGAATTGAATAAGATATTGCAAAAAAATGGTTAAGAACAGAAAGAACACAAGGATTTTTGAGTTATAGAAAATATAGAGATTTTTGAGAAAATTTTAAATTTAAGAAGAATAATATTTGAGGGTGTACGTTGAAGGAAATATGAAGGTTGATTTTAATAGAGAATAAGTTTTTGTAAGGCCTAGTAGTTTCAGATTGAATAACACGAGGAGAGTAATTTGAACAAGTTCAAGGATTTCATAAAACTTGATTTAGAGGTTTCGAATCTAATTTAATATAAGGTGAAAGAATTTGGATTTAAAGATGATTAAGTGGTTAGTATTGAGTGCTAATAAATAAAAGGATTTGCTTCATGAGAAATATTTTAGAATTTAGGAATTGGGCCTATGATGATCATGACAAGGTCTAATCTTCATAACAAAAGGGTACAAATTCTTGGTGTAAAGGTTAATTGTCATATTTGGACTTATGAGATAAAGATATAATTGGCAAATGATGATTAGATAAGCTTGATGGTATCAGAGAAAGATGATTAACTTGACTTCCCTATGAAACCTTGTCTTTTGTTTTCCCTATCAAAAGGAGGAAACTGACTTATTCCATCTTTGAATTATCCTTTAAAAGTTTTCAATATCATTGAATCCTAACTCCCTTGATCACGACCAATCAACTTTGGTCATCTTTTCTTATCATATTAATATTCTGGGTCGTACTGAATTGAATTAAATTTAATTGTGACCTAGATCTCCATCCTTGGATGATCGTGCTCAGACTTCGATGACCTTGTTCCCCATCTTGCCCAAATCTTGATTTACCCAGAGATTGATCAACTTAGATCGTGTCAAAACTAAATTTTCTCTTATATATATCGTGATTGGATTTCAATGCTATTTACAGTCGTGCTTTAAACTTTTGATTTTGATCATCTTTGGAATAGTAACCCTATATAGTTAATTCTCAGTTGTTTTTATAATTACCAGTTTTCATATAGGATGATAGACTACCTTACAGCCTGATGATTTATTATTTTCCTTATCTTTTCCAGTATGGCACCCATGACCAGAGTCTGTCCCCAGTGCACAGCTACAGTTCCGGATGAGACCGAGATTGTACTTCCCCCTTCTATTGCTCAGGAGGTGTTAGCAGCCTCACTGGAGAGTTTTCCTCCATCTCCTATCCTTCAGGAGAGGGCTGCAGTTTAGTCGGTGACTGAGGGCCTCCCTTTGCCTCCTGGAGTGGTACCCCATGCCATTCCTGATGGGGCTCAGATTTATAGACTTCTTTAGGATGTGTGGGAGGTACAAAGACTTCAGGCTGAGATTATGAGAGAGCAGAGTCTCAGTATCCAACTGTTGTGGGACTTTATGCATATAAGAGGAGAGCCTAGTCCTAAGAGAGCGAGGAGCAGTGTATACCCAGAGCCTCAGTAGTACCCCGGCTTCCAGCCTAGACCAGCCTATCCAGTTTAGATTCCTGTCCAACAGAGGCCCAGACGAATATTACTTGCCATAAACCTGTATGATATCTTTCCAACTGTATGATTTAGATAACTTTTCTTAAGACTATGATTATTGGGGGGTTTGACATAGAAAGAGTACGATCACTTTAATTTCGAGGATAAAATTATTTTAAGGAGGGCAGATTTGTCACACTCATTTTTCTAATTAAGGGTATTCTAGTCATTATGTGCTAATTTGGTTTTTCTTATTTTTTATTTATTAATTAAATTGATTGGTGTGTGGCTTGAATGATGTTTTGGTAGTATAAGGTGGTATAATCTTAGTCAACCTTAATTAGAAGCCTAATAATGTAATTAGATTTATTATTGGCTTTTTATATTTTAATTTAGAATTATTGTCTATTTTAAGAATCATTTAATTCATTTTTAGCAATTTTCATTAAGCCTTTTTGTCAATGGGCCTTTTTAGCAACTTGAGGAGTGCTAGCCCATGACTAAACCCTAACCCTAATCCCCTATGACTTGGCCGGCCAAACACAGCAGCCCCCCTCTTTTCATTGTGTAGAAACCTAATTGCCTTCACAAATCCAAAATCCTAGTTTTTCTCTTCTCTTCCAAAGGCCCCATTCTCTCATTTGTCAACCAAATCCTTCCAAACGAAGTACGTTGCGACCGTTGGGAGGAGAGGAACTTTCTAGAGACTTGCTAGCGAGGGGTCGGAGGTGTTTGACCGGAGGGAATCGACAATCGACGTATTTGGGAGGCTTGTTTCATTGAGTTTTGACACTCAATAGGTAAATCTCCCTAAAAACTTGTTAATTTTTTTTTTCGTAGATACATCCATATAGGTACCCCAGACCAGTTCATGAAGTTTGGTAGGTTTGTGATTTTGTTTGATAGCCGTATCGGACACGTGTCGGTCCTATGGAACACATGTTCGACGAAATGCCACTTCAAACTAAAAATTATTAATTTTTGATTCTGTTTTCACGAATTCCTTGCTAATATTATTTCTAATAACTTTCGTGAAGAAGGATCTTGATTCGACACGATTTCAGTATCCAAATCAGACACGGACACGCGTGCACGAGGCCCGTGCACGGCCCCGTACATGCCCTGCTGTCTGTGCATCATATCTCGACGCACAGAGCTCCATTTTGCGTGAAATTTTATAGGCGTGTGGGGGAAACCTCTGCCCACGTGCTCGTAAAATTTTACAACATTTTGTGGAGCGCGCGCAAAGAAATCCGACGTGCACGGTTCAGCCCGTATGGTATACGTGGCTAAAAAGTGCCCCTGACACGGCCTTCGTACGCGAACACGATGCGACAAGGACCCGTTCCAGGAGCAGGAGCATGAGCACGAGAACGAAGCCCTATACTTGGGCTACCCAAGGATTCAATCCCGAGACACGGCGTGGCTCGAATCACGAGCCACGTTGCTCGACACGCGCATACTGGCACGCACGCGCTCGCGCACGGGCCGCGCTGGATCCGTGTGTCCTGTGTCGCGTAGACACAACGTGGTGTCATGTCAGTATATCCTAGACCTAGCCCGGGACCCTAACTAGCTACATGAACGAGCACGAGGCTCCTCGTGTTGTGTGCGATATCCAATCGGGCGAAACGTACGTACACGTACACGTCCCAACCCACGTATCAAGTTTTTCGATACGCACTCTGTGGACACAATATAGACACGGGTTCGACCCCGTGAGTATCACACACGTATAGACCTTCGTGTTTGCCAAGTTTTGCGGGTTCTACTTAGGTATTTTGTGATTTGGGTCTCGAGTTGAGTTTTCGGGTTTCGACTATGTATATATTGAATTGATTTTTGTCATAATTTGATTTCCTGAGATTTTTGTTGTAATTTCTGAGTTTATAACTCGTATACGATATTCTGGCCTTGCGGGGAGTGGTCGTTGGGTTTATACCCTAATTATCTACTATTTATGTATATATATATATGGGTTTCCTCTTTATGTATATATATATTTTTTCCTCTTTATGTATATATATGTATATATATATATATATATTTATATATATATATATATATATATATATATATATATATATATATATATATATAAATATAAAAAATATATATATATATATATATAAAATAAAATATATATATATATATATATTTGTATATATATATGTGTGTGTGTGTGTGTGTGTGTGTGTGTGTGTGTGTGTGTGTGTGTGTGTGTGTGTGTGTGTGTATATTTCATATATATGGTTATATGTGTATAAATATATACATTGATGAGTTGGTCGAGATACGTAATCTCAGAGTCGAGTTTCATTCCCTCTTCGAGTGACCAACTTCCTTTACATATATGTGTATATGTGTATATGCCTATATATATATAAATTACTTTATGATATATATATATATATATATATATATATATATATATATATATATATATATATATATATATATATATAGTCTTATAGTTAAATATTCAGCTATTGTCTCAGTTTTGAACCCTCACAACAGTTCCTTGTCGACACACACCCACTCAACCTCTTTTCAGAAGTAAGGTTATATATATATAAATATATATATATATATATATATATATATATATATATATATATATATATATATATATTAGCAAAACCTCCCCATTTTATTTCATAAGACTGAAAAGCCGAAGCTATACAAGTATACCAGAAGGCGCAAAATCCCGAAGCCTATACACGTATACTAACAAAAGAAGGGGAGGAAAGGATTCCGAAGCGGCTAAACCGAGAAAAAGAAGGAGTTCCAGAAGATCGTCTGGACGTGGTTGCAGAGAGATCTCCTCTTACAACACTGCCTGATGGTCTCCTTAATGAGAAGGTCTGCGGTGAACTGACAGCCCTCATATCTCGCCTTGTTGCAATTCTTCTATATCACCCACGTTGCAGCTGCAGCCACGATCTAGTGGTCATGGGATGCCGCTCCCCAAGCCCCAACACGCTCCTCGTAGCCCCCGTCCCCAAGGGACATCCTGCAGCGTTGGGAGAGAAAACTCTATACCATCACAGAAAGTTCACCATGGCAGAATATGTGGTCCACTGTCTCCAATTGACAGTCGGAGCAGCATGTGCATGTGGACGCAAGGCTGTAGCCGAGCGTGGTGAGGGTGTCGTTGGTGGAGAGGATCTTACGCTTGGCTCTCCAAATGATGAAGGACCTCTTCTTGGGGATGCACGTCTGCTAGAACGGAGCAATGCTAGGGCATGGTATTGCCGGGCCAAGGACCATGTTCCTGGCCGATCTGACCGAGAAGCATCCCGAGGCATCCTCCTGCCACCGGAACTCATTAGCGTTTTTCCCGATCGTCAACCTACCACGACAGATGGCCTCGATCGCCGCTAGGCCGGGACAGTCCTGCACTATGGGTCAGTTCCAATCATTATCAATAGGATACCACATGTCCATGATCTTGTAGTACCTGTGGGCTTCCGAGAGATTCGGGAGTAAGGTGTCTCCCGCCTATCGATCGAGGAAAGCTGATGATTCTCCG
>JANAVB010038018.1:11655695-11753195 GCA_029216955.1 Iris pallida | reverse complement strand
GTCTATATATTTTATCAGTCTTATCACGATTATCGTTTCATTTCTGTATCCTATCTTCTATTTCATGTTATATAGTTTCTATCATGTTATGAGTAGTGGTTCATGTTCGTACTTGCTTCCATCCTGACTGGATAACCATATTTTGAGGCGATGACGTAGAAGACTGGTGCCCCACTAAGTATGGCACATCTGAGGCAGATCATAATATATCTGGGGATGCATGAGATGTAGTACATACTTACAATTGGAGGATGCTTAGATTTAGATTAGCATTTTACTTGTTGTTTAGATTCTATTGTCAGAACAGTTATTGAGTTATACTCTATTTTGAGAATTCATGACTTTTTGGATTTCTTGTGGACTTGTCTTTCCATTTCATATCTACATATTAGCACTTGTGATTGAGTTAGAATCTTGTTAGTTTGATTTACATTATTTTGCTGGATTGGGTGCTACTTGAGGATTAAACAACATACTTTACTTGAGGATTAAACAACGTACTATCGCCGACTCTATGGCATAGGATGGATGTATTTCCATGTACTCGTGTCCGAACTTTCGGATGCGGGTCATGATAATGAGTAGGCTTGTTAATAAAAGTGGTAAATCTACATAGCGAAGGAAATAATCCCATTGAGTAATATGTATGTGTAGAACATGGAAATGTCAACTTGTTGCTTAGATGTCTCTCCACGGAGTGTTTTCAAAGTTGGCACTGGGTCCTTCGACCGCACGATTGAGTTAAGTAGAATTCTGCCACGGGCTATCGACTTGATGTCATAGCAGACATGTTTGCACGTTCCCATGGTCTCAAAGCTCGTCATATAGAGTATGACTTGGTTACTAATATTGTACGGAACATGGTCAGTTTATGGCATAAAACACAGTTTGTTCAAGTCGAGTATACATGAGGGGTATCAATTAGTCGTTCTTGAGTTTGAGTCAAAGTTACGAAAAACATGGAAGTACTCGGGACGGTAGGTCGTCGAGGCAGTCCCGGGTGAAGGGAGGTACAATATGGAAAGAAAGATGAGTAAGAAGCATGTTGAGTTGAGTCGAGTCTTACATTGTCATTGATCAACTTGTGCATAAGGTATTGGTTCCTCGAACGATCTCTAGGGCACCGTCGTATCCGCCTAGGAGGAATTGCAGGTATTACGGGCCTTCAATTGACATAGATCGAAGCCGTATGGTCTAATATATGGTCTTGACCCATTTTGAGTCTACAATGCACATGCCTAGGGTATACCATCCAATCAAGTTCCCATGTGCTACTTATTTGTAAATGGCACATGAGACTCATTAAATTGATTTTCGGGTCCAATTTGACTAGAAATACTACTTGGATCCTAACCTAGTCAACCCTACTAGTTAGAGCCTAACTAGGATTACTAAAACCAAGTAGACATATATTTAAGTGAATTTTAGAGATTAAATTGTGGCCATGTGTAATATTTTCCATATCTTTGACTTGGTCAAACCACTATCCTAATTAGGAAACCTATTACTAATAGTATACTTTGGAGAACCAAATAATACCTAAATTAGTTAAAACCAAAGCCCATGCCCTAATGATATAAATGTAGTGCCCCGTACCTACATCGTGCCCCGTTCTTTGTCTACGAGGTGTGCGAGAAAGAAACACTATCGCCATCGATTAGGTCGAAACCGATAGGTCGGGATCGATCGAATCGGTCGAACGGGAACGGTTGAATTAAGATCCATTCCTCGTTTTGGAATGGATTCTTTGGAACCAAGTCCCATATTCAGCGGGTTGCGCCTCAAGGATTGACTCTAAGGCTGAGTCGGGAGAGACCTCCCGTTGCTCTGTTTTTTACGCCGTTTGCGTTGGTTTTGGCCTTGGTTTTCTGAATGTGTTTTCGTGAATGTTTTCGATAGTTTTCATGGCTTGTATTTCGAACTCGCATTTTCTATTGAATTTCTTAAAATAATACAGTGTTCTAATCGGTTGCTTGTGCGATTTTAGAAAATCGTGTAGGCGACGTCTAGCACGACCAACAAGTTCTCTCGCCTCAAGCAAACTCAAGGTGAGTGGCTGACCCTTCTCTTCTCGATCCCCTTCTTAGTTTAATCGATAATAGTATTACGAAAGAAATGATAAATGCAAGGCACGGGCACGCTGTAAACCGTAGAAATGCATTAACAAAAGAATGACTCAAATAAAGTGTGGATTCTACCTAAGTAAACTAAATAAGTCTAACTCGGTCATTAGACAACTTGTCGACAAGGTAAACGTTTCCTCGAGCGGCAACCTGGGGCCACGGGACCGTTTCGGCCTAGGAGGAAACACGGTATAGCTATGCTGGATGATAGCACGGGTTAAGCGAGGACTTGCAGCGGGGCTCGCTACTTGCGCTGCAAGGGCCCCGACTAACAAAGCTATAAGTCCAGGATGGCTTGTGGTGTCAGTGACCAATAATGCAAATTTGTACACAATACGATAACGATAACAATTGACAGGAAAGAACATGGTAAGTCTCACGATTCACGGTACGCTCTGCCGTGGGTAAGTTCTAAAGTAATAATTATATTATGCTTGTCATATGCTTGTCTAAAATTTATTAGGATGGTTAGAAACATTCATAAACTAAGTCATATAAACTCTTCAACCAAATGAGAGCTTGGAACTTAAACAGCCACGTACCAGTACAAAGTATAATGTACTGATCCTCGCTATCCACGCAGGTATCCCGAACCAGGAAGGGCGTGCCACTTAAAGCTCAAGGCGGCGTGAATACTTTTGAAGCCTCGTTCGTGAGTTGAAGGCTTATTTATGGAAATCCTTTTGAAGACCCTGCACTCAGTCCAAAAGAAAGAAAAGATGGTGACTCGACTTCCCTCAATAGCAGGTGGAAAGTGTTATGTTTTGCTTGTAAAAAGGAATATAATGTATGGAACGACTACCTCATCAGCATCTATTTTGTAAGTCGAGTCATGTTGTAAGTTCACGCGGCACTAATTGTAAAGGAGTCATGTAAATGAAGTTTTATTATCAATGAAAAATTTACTTCTATTTCATATGTGTGAATCAATTTTCTCTGTGTACTCTAACTTGATGTTGTGTTTCGGATAACCTTATGACTATACCTTATACGCGATCACAACTTAGGTTCGCACGGCATCACACCCGGGGGACGACTATCAATTCTACAGAATCGGGGCATGAAAATAAATACCAACCCAACCTAAACCTATTACTCCCTTTTCATAACCGCCCACTACCCGAAATCTCTCCAACTTGCGCGCGGCCACAACCCCCCAAACCCAAAACCCTAGCCGACCTTCTTTCACAAAATATAATTTTTCCTCAATTTTTGTGCCAACCACCACCACTCAAAGGACCCTCTTGACATTCTCTTCCACCCTAAAAACTATAGGAGCAACCTTGCGGCCGTTAGAGAAGTGTATGATGCGCTACTTGGGCTGAAACTCTGCCGAATCGATGTCTGAAATGTCACAGCAGGTTAGTCGACTTCTAGACGAGATTTTGCCCACTTTTTTCTCATCCATTTCACCTCAAACCAAAACTGAGAGTTACCTTTATGTGTCTACTCCAATCTCTAATCGCTGGATCACACAATTCCAAGCGATTTGCCCGTGGCGACGATTCTACGATAGAGTGTCTAGAACCAATAAATTCTGTTGCAAGCCATTTTTCACCTATCTAAGTTAATTTTCATTCTTCTAATATTTTTATTCAGAAGCTAGACATCAAGAGATTTTTGACGCATATCTATTTGTTAGGTATCACATTCGTTTTCTATTTTTAGAAATTCATGACATTTGCCGTATCATCGAACTCCGAAAAATTCTGTTTTCTTTGTGTCCAAAAGTGTCAATACTCCATGAAATCCATATTAAACTATATGTTGTGCAAGGTTTAACATTATAAATAGTATTTAACTAATTTCTAGAATTTTTATAGAATTTAATAATTTTTAATAATTATTATTTTGGGACTAAATTAATAGGTCGATTTGTGATATCTATGTGTAATATTGATATAGGACCTCTTGTGAAAGAGTTCCACCATTGAAAATATAATTTTGGTAATATATAGGTATGTTATAAATAATTTTTAGAATTTAAATATATTATTTTTATTATAGTTATAAATTATTTATGAGAGGAGTTGGTACTTATATATTAAATATAGTATTGTATCAACGTTATGGCAACTAGTAGACATGGTATGATGGTATAGAATATTAAATATAGTGTATTATTATAGGTGAGATTGGAAGGAGTGAATAGGATACCGAAGTTGGTCAAGCCTATTCGTAGGCAGCAGTTACAGGCAAGCGTGCCTTGCCATCGTTACAGATTATTCTTTTCTGTCTTGATGTTCATTTTGATTAGCATTGCATGACGTACATAGGACGTTGATACTTAGTATCCGTTTGTAGATGGGTACCAATGTCATGATAATGACATCGAGTATTGACATTAGGTATTACGTACATATTGACGTGTCCATTGACACGTTTGACCACAGGACACCAACATATTCATGATGCGAGGTTTACATGACTATTCGTGGTATTGAACTCGTGTTAGCATTCTAGATTTCTTTATCAGTATTGTTATTACTTTCGAGATGACTGTACATACTTGACATTGCTAGATTCTAGACATGGGGATTAGAGAAAACTTGACTACAATATCAGACCTTTGTCGTGTGGCCTGTTATTTAGTGACCTTTATCTCTGTACCAGAGTAAGGGATTATCACTGTCGAGAATTGATTGTCCTTGGTTCCACGATGTGGTACTGGGGATAATATCCTGCTGAGGTACTAGTGAGCCTTAGTGGAAGGGGTCTGGTATTCTAGAAATATATCTCACTTGTATAGCACATGGACGGATACAGTAGATTGCCTTAGTTCATATTTTCATTTTTGTACATTGGAATGTATATTATGCATCTTGCTAGTCCCCTGAGGACATGGCTATTTTCCAGGCTTAGATGAAGCTGAAGACTACCCGGAGGTTTACGGTTCGGGAGCTGAAACTGAAGACGTACCGGCATAGGAAGACGAGATAGTGCCAAAGGATTTCTCGTGATCATGTCACTTTCATATTTAGTCTTGCTACATTATTTCCTTTTCATTCATCAGACTTGTAGTTGATTGGTACTTTGTTTCTTTTTCAGTGGTTTCGGGATATTTTACTCGCACAGACTTCATTATTTTTATTGCTGGATATTTGACATTTTTCTTAGTTATTCTTGATCTCTTGGGGGACTCTGTGGATGTGATTATATATATATATATAAATATATATATATATATATAATATTATATATATATATTTTATATATATATATATATATATAATATATATATATAATATTATATATATATATATATTTTTTATATATATATATATATATATTTTTTTTATATATATATATATATTTATATATATATATATATATATATATATATATATACACCTGCGGACTGTTTTGTGTTTTGGGATGTTATCATGATTTACAGCTTAAGTATTTCGCTAATGGACTTGTTGTGTAGCTTGACCCATTGGTGAAGTGTTGGGGCATGTATTCGTATACCTGGTCCTACGTATTTTGGAACTGGGATGTTACATATTTTTGTGGTGGCCCATGCAGGTCTACGTTAATTCACTTCGGTTACGTTACTGTACCGACGTGAGCCTGCAATTAGAATAGGAAAGACCCATAGGATCACATCCACATGCTTGATACCATTCTTGACTTTGTTTCGAACTCTTACATGACTTTTAATTTGCATCTAGTTTGATTATGTTCTACTATAATTATTATTTATTCATGCTAGTAAGACAAATCTTCATAGTGGACGTATCTTTCCTTACTATCACATCAGGAAAGCCGGGGCACAGACATTAGAGGTCATAAGTGCATATAGAGTCTTCGTAAATTATGCAAAATTATGGTGATACCTAAGATAGTCGTACTATTATGAGCCTACAACAGATTGAGGAATAGAACTTGAGGATACATCCACAAACATGATTATAGACTTTTCTCAAACTCTTCAGCATGATTGCTTTCAGGTTATCTTCTTTCTTAATATAAATGATTTTGTGTTCTTCTCTACTCGAGATTTGACTAAACCCATCCCTATTGACTTCTTGAGTAATTTTAATTGTTCCTTTCCACTAAGTTGTTGGAAAGTGTCTTATGGATTAGTACAAGAAAACGTTTGAAAAATTATATTTGTTCTTATATTTGTTCTTGTATTACGGGTAAGTTTCTTAGAGATGGATACTAGTGATATTAGGAGTCGAGTATGAATGCCTGAATATCGGATGCATAGAGCCTATTAGGAGAAATTGCTAAGAGTGAACTGACGGGTATCATTGAATATGTTATAATACTATACCTATGATAGAACGGTATGACTAGTCGTATTATAATTCTTCTGTCGTAAACACTTTTATCTCTTTTTCTTCCAAACTTATTTTGGAGCATCTTAGAGTTGTATTAGGAGTATTGAGGAAGGAGAAGCGGTGTGCCAAGCTCAGTAAAGTGCGAGTTCTGCGTTGATAGAGTTCCTTTCCATGGACACGTTATTTCGGGAGAATGACTTTCAGTAGATCCGAAAAAGATAGCAACCGTGGAGTCATGGTCGACACCAATATCGGTTGTAGAAGTTAGGAGTTTTCTCGGACTTATCAGGTATTACCGTAGGTTCATAGAGAATTTCTCATGGATTGCAAAGCCCATGACACGGTTGACGTGCAAGGTTCAAGAGTTTCGGTGGACATAAGATTACCGAAAAGCTTTTAAAGAGTTGAAGAAGTGGTTGACCTCAGCACCTATTTTGATGCTTCCTTCTGGATTGGGAAGATTCGTGGTTTATAGTGAGATGTCAGGTAGTGGACTTGGATGTGTTTTGATGCAACACAGAAAGTTCATAGCTTACACATCGAGGCAGCTGAGGGTACATAAGAAGAATTACCCTACTCATGATCTGGAGTTAGCAACGGTAATCTTTGCATTGAAGCTATAAAGGAATTATTTGTACGGAGAGCGTGTGGAGATATTTATGGATCATAAGAGCTTGAAATATGTCTTCATGCAAAAGGAGTTGAATATGAGACAGAGGCGGTGGATGAGCTCATGACAGACTATGATATAGATTTGCAGTACCATCTTGGCAAGGCGAACGTAGTAGCAGACGCTTTGAGTAGGAAGCCTACTATATATTTCTTGACAGCTCAGCGTTAGTTATTAGAGGATCTTTAGGAACTTGGAATAGAAGTCATTATGCCGGAACAACAAAGAGTACTTGCCTATCTTGAAGTGCAGTCATCGCTTGTGGATAGGGCTAGATTAAAGGAACTAGAGAAATTATTATCCAACGATAGTGTCAGGCCGATTTGCAATCTAAGGAAGTTAGATAGAGTAAGAAGATCTATGTAGAATAAATGATCATCTCTATACATGATAAGACTAGCCTTGAAATGACCTATAGCAGGCCCGGACTAGAATGTTGAACACTAGGTTTACGTAGCTGTCTAGTTCAGCCTCGACCTTTACCCCAAATAGGTATCAATGATTAGGCATACTTGTAAGGATTGTATAGATTGCTTATAGGTAGAAGGAGTGCTTCACTAACTAATTACTATAGTAGCTATAATATTACTTATAGGGATATAGTATAGAGTTTAAGCATTGACATAGTTTATGGAGTAATTGTGATTTGTTTTCTAGTCCTATGGTTAGTAATAGAAGAAGACTCAAGAGCCAAGTTAGAAAGTCATTCCCCTAGATTTGTAACCCTTTGGTAATATAGAGCGTATAGGAGAATGGGCATATCATCTTCCATTGCCCCCCACCAATAGAGGGAGTGCATGATGTGTTTCAAGTCTCACAGTTGAGGAGGTATGTGACTGATCCCAATCATGTGGTCGATCACTCTGAGATCATGGTGGGACCCAGTTTATCATACGAGGAGCAGCCGGTAGGTATCTTGGATATGAGCGAGAAGAGGCTTAGAGGAAAGATGATTAGACTGATTCGAGTTGCATGGAGGCTCCATTCTTCATGAGAATCAACTTGGGAGCATGAAGATTCCATGCGTGAGCGATATCCACACCTATTCATGGATTTCAGTAAGTTTTAGCATGTTATTTTTAAGTTATGGATTTTTTTTATTTTGTTATATTAGTATTATTTTAATTTCGAAGGAAATTTTCTAAGGTGGGTCGGTTGTAAGCCCCCTATTTTTTAGAATTCATTTTTAATTATTTTATTTATTTTATTTATTTTATATGGATATTTGAAATATTAAAGTCAATAATGACTATATTAGTAGTTTACCGTAGCTTTGATTTTTGAAGCACAACAAAGATAGTTTTCTCAAATCTAATTCCATATTTGAATTATAGACTCGTCCACGTTCAATTTGATATATCATGTCCCACTAAAATTTGTTCGCCAACATTCTTTTGGATTCGCCCAATTTTGGGTCAACTTAGGCCATTTGATCATTTATTGTAATTCTAGGCCCAACTTCCAATTTAATTTCGGGACTTGACATAGATCGAAGCCATATGATCCAATATATGGTTTTGACCCATTTTGAGTCTACAATGCACATGCCTAGGGTATACCATCCAATCAAGTTCCCATGTGCTACTTATTTGTAAATGACACATGTGACTCATTAAATTAATTTTTGGGTCCAATTTGACTAGAAATACTACTTGGACCCTAACCTAGTCAACCCTACTAGTTAGAGCCTAATTAAAATTACTAAAACCAAGTAGATTTCTCGTGAGCTGAGACAAGATACATACCGGTACAGGAGGACGAGATAGTGTCAGAGGATTTCTCGTGATCAAGTCACCTTCATATTTAGTCTTGCTACATTATTTCCTTTTCTTTCATCAGACTTGTAGTTGATTGGTACTTTGTTTCCTTTTCTGTGGTTTCGGGATGTTTTTATCCGCATAGACTTCATTACTTTTATTGCTGTATATTTGACACATTTTTCTTATTTATTTTTGATCTCTTAGTAGACTCTGTGGATGTGATTATATATATATATATATATATATATATATATATATATATATATATATATATATATATATATATATATATATATATATATATATATATATATTTTATATATATATATATATGTGTGTGTGTGTGTGTGTGTGTGTGTGTGTGTGTGTGTGTGTGTGTGTGTGTGCACCTGCGGAATGTGTTGTGTTTTGGGATGTTATCATGATTTACTGCTTAAGTACTTCGCTAATGGACTTGTTGTGTTGAAAGTAGTGTGAGGTAGAAGATATATGACCAATGAGGCCACAATAATGACATTTAGCATGTTAAGTGTTGAAAGTAGTGTGAGGTGCATGATTGGTAGGTTTTGGTTTTCTAGTATAGAAGAATGCATGCATATTTGTCTTCTTGGGAATAATTTTGGTATGGTTTGGTCTGACAGTGTTGGGCGTGTTCCGATGATTCGGTAATTGACACGTGTTAGAATAGGAAGCAGCAACTTTAGGCCATTTTCCTAAACTAATTTTTAACTTTTTGGAAGTGTCATATAATCTAGTATAGTCAGATGTGAGTAATTCTAATCTGACTTGTGCACACTGGAGACTCTTTCTCTCCTTACATAGGTCTTCCTTTAACTGGATGATAGTTTGGTCTTTTTATTCGGATAGCTTAACAGTCTCGTGTAATAACAACTTAATAGAAGAAAGCTCACCAGACCCATTTGAAGAGTCATTATTTCTAACATGATCTAGTTGGTCGGTAAGTCTTTTTATTTCACCTTTGTACTCTTTGAGTACCTTCTTAGAGGTTTCATATTTACTATACAGTTTCCCGTAAATAGCAGGTCACTGAAAGCTTTTCCTAGTTGTTCAAAGGTAAAATCATCATTAGGATCAAATAGAGGATTAGTAATTACCTGATCGCAAGCCATCAAGCATACAATTGCAGCGTCATCTGATTGTTCATCTTCTGAGTCGCTGGCTTCACTTTCATGCCATATGCTTGTGTTGATGTACTTCCTTGATGTAGATTTGTTCAGGTAGCCTTTATCATATTTGCTGCTTTTCTTTGATGATGATGTTGTGGGACAATCTTTCTTCATGTATCCTTTCTTCTTGCATCCGTAGCAAATAGGATCTTCTTCGTTGTTGTTGTTGCTGTCTTTTGTTCTCCTGTTAAATCTCATGAACTTCTTGAATTTTCTTACCAGAAGAGCTTGATCTTCAGAGTCGGAGTCGCTGTCATCAGAGTCGTCTTTGAAAGTTCTTCTATGTTGAGCCTTGAGAGCGATCGACTTTTCTGACTTCTTCTTTGGTGTAGCATCTTCAAAGCTTTAAGTTCTAACTCGTGAGTGAGTAGCTTACCCATGAGTGTTTTTAGAGACATTATTGAGAGGTCGTTCCCTTCAATGATTATTGTAGCCTTTGGAATCCAGTTCTTTGTAAGAGCTCGTAGAAGTTTGCGAATATTCTCATGGTTACTGTAATCCTTGCCTAGTAAAGACAATAGATTTACAATATCCAAGAATCTTGTAAACATCTGAGTGACTGATTCACTCGGCTTTATTTTGAACGCCTTGTACTCCTGAGTAAGTTTGCTGATCTTTGACTCCTTGACTTGTGTTGTTCCTTCATAGGTTACTTTGAGAAGTTTCCATATTTCGTTTGATGTTGTGCAAGTAGACACCCTGTTGAATTCAGTTCTGTCTAAAGCACAAAATAGAGCGTTAATAGCACGTGCGTCAAGACTTGCCTTTTTCTTTTCCTCCTCTGTATATTTGTCATGGGGTTTTTCAACTAAAACTCCATCAATATTAATACGAGGGGGCTTTTTATAACCATCAATAACTACAGACCATAAGTCAAAATCAAGAGATTTCAGAAAGAAACTCATACGTATTTTCCAATAAGTGTAATTTTTGCTGTCAAACAGTGGAGGTATGTTTGTGGCTTGGCCTTCACTTATGAATTTCACATTTGCCATGTGTAATGCTGTAATCTATATACCAATTGAATATAAATACAATTTTACCTTGCTTTACCTGTATAACCCGCTCTGATACCAATTGTAGGAACGAAATCGTAAAGTGGAATACTCTAGGGGGTGAATAGAGTAGGCAGCAAAATATTGCTAATTAAAAATCTCGTTAGCATTTAGATTATAGATATAAATAATCACAAAATAAATGACAGAAATGAAAAGTGATCAGAAGGCAAACGCAAACACCAAGATTTATACCGATTTTCCTCTTGTGAGGACTAGTCCAATCAGAAGAACTCTAGCTTCCAGTTGAATCCACTATTGGAAATCCCGTAAGTTTTCATACAAAGTCCTTGCAACTTCTACAGACGCGAGCTTTGATACGAAGAACTCGACCAACTTTAATTGTGAAGAGTTGTTTCTTCAATCAAGCCTCTGATTACAATCGCTCTGAAACTTCTAGACCGCACCGCACTGGCAAATTGACTAGAGGATTGTAACTGGCTTGGGATTTGAAAATAGAAGCTTTTTAGAACTCTTTTGAAGAAATATAAGATTTAGAAGAGAAGAGATTGAACGTGAATTGGTGTATTGAAATGATCGAAATCCTTCTCTATTTATAGTTTATCCTAAGACAGAACTCTGACAGAATTCAGGCAGAATTCCGACAGAACTCTTTGTAACAAACCACAACTGAAGGGAGACCAAGTTCAAAATCAAACGTTCACATAACGTTCAACTTTGTCGAACTCTGGCCGAACTCTGGCCAAGTTCTGCTAGGATTCTGCCAGTTGATTTTGAGAAAAACAGTTTTGGCTTTTTGAAAAGTCCTTCAGAAGCTTTTTGTAAAATAGGTATTTTTCAAAAACATAGGTCATTTTGAAAAGATAGGTCAGGTTTTCAAAAACGATTTTAGGATAGCCTATTTGCCAGTACAACTTGGTGTACAATGTATTCCTAGACTCAATAAAATGAAAAAGTATATTGCTTTGAAGGAAATACATTCGGAGTGGCAAACAGCTTTAGTCTTGAACATAGTAGATATCCATCATTGAGCAGTGTCCAAAACGTCGTAGGTAAACATCTGAACTAACTTGTATTTATATAGATACAGAGTTTAATCAATTATTAAAATCAGGTTTGACCATGACCAATGGGCAAAAAATGACCCTACAAAAAATGGGTACCAAGAGTTTCATCTGTAAATTATTTTGTAGGTGGAACGCCCTTCACATGCTAGAAGCAAATGGATCCTCGACAGCGGTTGCTCACGGTACATGACCGGTGATGCTTCATTATTTGCAATACTATCGAAGAAGAGTAAAGAAGGATACATTTCTTTCGGTAATAATTTAAGAGGGTACATAATCGGTATCGGTGACATTGGTAAGGCTCCCTATCCTGTGATTAAAGATATTTGTCTAGTTATCAAGTTAAAACATAATCTGCTCATCATAAGCCATTTAGCTGATCACGGTTATGGCATTAACTTCGTTAAAGATAAATGTACTATAGTTGATAGTTCAACTGGTAGTACTATCTTTGAAGTTATCAGGGAAGACAACATATATGTTTTCTATCCGTTAGAAGATGCTAACAAAGCTGGTAGATGTTTGTTAGCCAAAAGCATTGAAAGTAAACTATGGCATATGAGACTCGGTCATGCAAACATGGATACAATTTCAAAACTATCTACAAAGAAGTTGGTACGCGGCTTACCGGACATATCTTTCAAGAAGGACACGGTATGTAGCGAATGTGAAAAGAACAAAGCTATCCGATCCGCCTTTAAATCCAAGAACGCTGTAAGTACCACTAGACCTCTGCAATTATTGCATATGGACTTATTTGGACCAAATAGAATTGCTAGTCTTGGTGGTAAGTTATATGCATTTGTCATTGTAGATAATTTCTTTAGATATACATGGTTACATTTTCTTTACGCAAGAACGATGCTTTGTCAGAATTCGTCACCTTTTACAAAAAAGTACAGAATGAAAAAGGTTTCATGATTACTCGTATTCGTAGTGATCATGGCGGCAAATTTAAGAATGTAGAGTTCAAGCAATTTTGTGACACACACGGTTATTTGCATGAATTTTCCTGCCCTAGGACTCCATAACAAAATGGAGTTGTGGAATGTAAGAACAGGACTCTATCTGAAATGGTTAGAGTAATGTTGAACCAGTTTAGTCTACCTAGATACTTTTGGGCTGAAGCTGTCAATACATCGTGCTATATTCTCAATAGGGTTCTAATTCGACCTATATCGAAGAAGACTCCCTATGAACTATGGTTTGATAGAACACCCAATGTCTCTTATTTCAAGATTTTTGGTTGTAAATGCTTTATTCTTAATACTAAAGATAATCTGAGTAAATTTAATGAAAAGGCCGATGAAGGTATATTTTTAGGTTATGCAGTAAAGAGCAAAGGGTACTGAGTCTTCAACAAGAGAACCATGATCATCGAAGAATCAATTAATGTCAAGTTTGATGAACTAAATCAACATTCAGACGATGACGACAATGAAGATGTTATTACACCAAGTACAGCTACTGCAAAACCTTCACACAAAGATGCAGAACTTTCAAGCAAAGAAGCCGGAACCAGCAATCCTGAGGTTACGCCAAAAGAGATGAGATTCTTGGCAGATCATCCAAAAAACTTGGTAATTGGTGAGATTACCAAGGGTGTAAGTACTTGTTCCTCTAATAAAGATATAGCTTCTTATGATGCTTTTATTTTACAGCTTGAACCCAAAAACATTGAAGAAGCATGTAGTGATAATTTTTGGTTAGATGCTATACAAGAGAAATTAAACCTATTTGAATGGAATCAAGTTTGGGAACTTGTTCCCAAGCCCATTGATCATCTGGTCATTGGCACCCATTGGGTATTCCGAAACAAACTGAACGAGAATGGTTTAGTGACTCGTAATAAGGCTCGACTCGTAGCTCAAGGATACAATCAAGAAGATGGTATCGACTACGATGAGACTTATGCCCCAGTTGCGAGATTAGAATCCATTCGCATGTTATGTGCATTTGCATATTTTCATAATTTCAAGTTTTTTCAAATGGATGTTAAAAGCGCATTTTTGAATGGTTTTATAAAAGAAGAAGTTTATGTAGCTCAACCTCCAGGTTTTACTGATTTTAAAAATCCTGATTATGTTTTCAAGTTGAAGAAAGCCTTATACAGTTTAAAACAAGCCCCTTGTTCTTGGTACGATCGTCTAAGCTCTTTTCTACTTGACAACAGTTTTTCAAAGGAAAAGGTTGACACTACATTGTTTGAAAAATCTTTGAATAATAATATTCTTTTAATTCAAGTCTATGTAGATGATATTATTTTTGGATCTACTGATGAATCTCTTTGTTAAGAATTTTTAAAGTGTATACAGAATAAGTTTGAGATGAGCATGATGGGAGAGCTGAAATTCTTTCTCCGACTGCAAATCAAACAAAACAAAAATAGGACGTTCATAAATCAAGCAAAGTACACAAAAGATCTATTAAAGAAGTTCGACTTGGAAGCAGTTAAACCACTTAGCACTCCATTAGCGACTTCAACCAAGCTTGATATTGATGAACAAGGTAAACCTGTCGACATACGTAAGTATCGAGGTATGATCGATAGCTTACTATATTTAACTGCTAGTCGACCAGATATTATGTTTAGTGTTTGCTTGTGTGCACGCTTTCAAGCTAATCCTAAGGAATCACATCTGTGTGCAGTTAAGCATATCTTCCGATACCTTAAAGGCACTTCTTCTGTCGGCTTATGGTATCCCAAAACCACGTCATTTGACCTAATCGGTTATTCTGATGCTGAATTTACCGGATGCAAAGTAGATAGAAAAAGTACTAATGGCACATGTCATTTCCTAAGCAAAGCCCTAGTATCTTGGTTTAACAAAAAGCAAAATTCTATCGCATTTTCAATAACCGAGGCTGAGTACATCGCTGCAGGACGTTATTGTGCACAAATTTTATAGATGAAGCAAACTTTAGAAGATATGGATTGCATTTCACACACATACCCATTTTCTTTGATAATACTAGTTCTATTAATTTGACTAAGAATCCAGTATGTCACTCTCGTACTAAGCATATCGAGATTCGACATCATTTTCTTAGAGATCATCAACGAAATGGAGATATATACCTTGTATACATAGACACACAGAATCAATTGGCTGACATACTCATAAAACCTCTAGCGGAAGATCGTTTCAATTATTTACGTCGAAAATTAGGAATTTTAGATGTCAATAATATTAATTAATTTTGTCTTATTAATTAATTTATTCAATACTCAATAACTATTTTCGAGACAAGCCTAAAAAGGGTCTGTCTGTCACCACGACTACAGTCGAAGCAAAGCGGTATTTAAGAGTTCCCCGGTAAACCTCCGTTAGCTGGGACAGTACTCCTACTGCTAATCTGAAACAGATACTGAGTAAAGAATATTAATTTATAAAATAATATTAATTACATTATTTGAAATTTAAAATTACTAAACTTTGAATTAAATATTTGAAATTAGTTGATAAAAAGGACATGGCCCACAAATTTTTTTAAAAAAATACAAAAGAACCCTAGGCGAATTCGACCCGAGTTCGGTTCGAATTCGGCCAGAGTTCGTTTGGTACTGTATGCGTTTTAAACATAACCCGAGGCTATCTCCGATTAAGTGGACTGTATTTCCTGACCACCGTCCCTACTTTGAGGCATTAGGGTTACACTATTTTGTTACCTTACAATTCCCTACAGCTACTAATGCCATTAGATTATTTTATTGTAACTTCGTGTTAGACACTTTTACCGCAAGAACTCGTGTTGGCGGGATAGATATCGAGTTCAATGATGTATTGCTAGCAAAAATTTTTGGTCTTCCAAACGAAGGTGCCCCGCTCGATGACATCACTGACTTCAATTTTCTCGAGGGCACGACTCTTGTTAGTTTCAAGAATGAGCTTTGTGCGCCCGCACGTGCTCATCCCAGAAAGTTCAAGGCCAATAACTTGAACTTGTTTAACTATGAGTTACATTGCATCATCTATTCCACTCTACTTCCCAAATCTACTTCAAAAGATGATGTCACTGCACTAGAACTTTCTGCCCTATATCACATTCTTAAGGGGATTCCTTTTTCTGCCCCTAAGACTATCATTCAGATGATGGGTAGATGTCGCGGACGAGACCGCAACCTTTGTTATGCGATGCTTATTCCACGCATCTTCCAGCATTTTGATATAGACTTATCCACTTGTGCTCTGGACCCTGAGTCCATGTTCCTCAAGCTTTCTCGTCGTAGCATTTCTACTGTTCCTCCACCTCCTGCACCTACTCCTACTGCACCTGCTTCTACTGTACATGTTCCTCCTCGGTCTTACCCTATGACCTTTGAGGGTATTCATTAGCACATATCGGATCTGCAGACGTTCATTGTTGACACTTCCAGGGAACATGAGTTCCGTGACGTGACTCGGTTCCAGACTATTGCCAACTCCTTTGTCGATCTCAGATTTGCACAGACGGATCACTCTGCTAGCTTTCTTCCTAGAGACCCTTCTGTATCTGGTTACCTCATTGATGATGAGGCAGTCCACTCTCAGTTCCATCCAAGAAATGCTTACGATTGGTATCCTACATCTGGTGCTACTCTACACACCTCTGGGGCTGGCACATCTGGCGCTGGTCTATCTGGACATGCTAGCACTGTAGCAGATGATGATGATGACGATGATGACTTTTGAGATGTTATACTCTTGAGAATGATGATTTTGTCTTTTGTTTACTTGGAAATGCTCCGATATTCCAAGATAGTATCAGTACTCTTTTTAGTTATTTGGTTATGATTTATGACTTTTGATGGACATGTTTTTTCAGTCTAGCATATTATTTAGTTTAGCATTTTATTCAGTTCAGACTTTATTATAGCATTATCTTTATTTATGCTTCCATATAAAATGCCTGTGATGTTTATTATCTGTTTATCTTATTTTCTGTCTGTGATGTTTATACCATGCCTGTGTTGAATGAATTTATTCCTAGTTTTTGTGTTTCTTTACTGATTGTTACTTATGCATTTATTGCGGGAGAGCTTTCTCTTTGCAATTATTTTGCTAAATGACAACAGGAAAGAAATAAGATCTAACATCTTCATGAATACAGGTTATAAACAATTTTGAATTAATCTCGGTACAGTTTTGAATTGCTAAAGACCAAAGATGTTATATCTGTCAAGGTTTGTCAATTATCAAAATGGAGGAGATTGTTGGCCCATTGGTCATGGTCAAACCTGATTTTAATAATTGATCAAACTCTGTCTCGATATACGAAATAATTTAGATGTTTACTAAAGACGTTTTGGATACTGATCAAGATTGGATATCTTCTTAGTTCAAGACCGAAGCTGTTTGCCACTCAAGATTGTATTTCCTTACGCAATATAATTTTTTTTTATTGAGTCTAGGAATACATTATGCACCAAGTCGTACTGGCAAATAGGATATCCGAAATTGTTTTTCAAAACTGACCTATATTTTTAAAATGACCTATGTTTTTGAAAAATATCTACTTTTACAAAAAGCTTCTGAAGGATTTTCAAAAAGCCAAAAACAATTTTCACAAAATAAACCTGACCAAACCCTGACAGAACTCGGCCAGAGTTCCGCCAAGGTAAATGTTATGTGAAAGTTGGATTTTGAACTTGGTCTTCCTTCAGTTGCGGTTTGTTATAAAGAGTTTTGTCCGAATTCTGCCCGAATTCTGTCAGAGTTCTGTCTCTGGAAAAACTATAAATATAGAGGAATTCTGATTATTTCATCACACCAATTCACTTTCATCTTCTCTTTTAAAGCTTACGTTTCTTCCAAACAGTTCTAAAAAGCTTCCATTTTCAAATTTCAAGCCAATTATAATTCTCTAGTCAATTTGCCGGTACGGTACGGTCTAGAAGATTTCAGAGAAATTGTAATCAGAGGCTTGATTGAAGAAAGACTCTTCAAAACTGAAGTTGGTCGAGTTCTTCGTATCAAAGCTCGCGTCTGTAGAAGTTCCAAGGACTTCGTATGAAAACTTGCGGGATTTTATAATAGTGGATTCAACTGGAAGTTAGAGTTCTTCCGACTGGACTAGTTCTCACAAGAGGAAAATCAGTATAAATCTCTGTGTTTGCGTTTGCCTTCTGATCACTCTTTTTTTTACAGTTATTACTTTGTGAATATTATTATTTCTGTGATCTAACTGCTAACAAGTTTTAATTAGCAATATTCCGCTGCCTACTCTATTCACCCCCTTCTAGAGTATTCTGCTTTACGATTTTGTCCCTATACTTTCTACGGACCTGGTCCGAACCCTGACGAGGTAGCTGAACCTGACCAGGGAGCCCCAGATTACTAGGTGTGACATCGGTTTAGTTTATTTTCCTTCCAGTTGTAATAAAAACTGATGTAATAATTGAATGTTGTTTTGCTTGTGTTTTTATTTCAAACTTTTAGTAAATTTTCCAGATTCAATAAAATGTTATTTCTTTCTGCTTTAGATATTGTCTGCTTGTGTTCACTGCTAGATACAGCTTACTGCCGCTATCTCAAAACGGTGCAGACTGGGTATGATCCGACTAGACCAAGTATATTGGGATCGGGTCATGACATGTTTTTAGTGGTGACCCATGCAGGTCCAGTTCTGTAAATTGGTCTAGTCAACTTAGTCTGGACCAGCATGCAGTCCTGTAATCTGACCTAGGTCTAGGAATGACTCTAGGAAAATAGACTCGAGAAACAACTAAAACACGTAGATTATATTCACCATGTTACAACATAGGGCCGAAATTATCTATTTAAATATCTATTTTTACTTGCTTATAGTCCTATAGGCTACCTTGCTTATGATTGTACCTAAACATTTCAAAAGATGGCGAAAGAAAAGATGACCCGCTCTGGGCCTGCTGACGAAGAGGTTTCTTTCTCTGGGAATATCCCTACTCAGGCTTAATCAGACCCCTCTCCGGTACAGCCCACTACCCATCCTTGTGCTGTACGGACTCTCTGTGCCACATACACCTCTACTACGTATGCAGCTGCACCGATTCCCCCGTGGCCCAAACTATCAATTACTGATGTGAATCCTCCAACTTCTCCACCAGTGCCAGTGGACCCCGCCGAGCTTGTAGGCCTGCTACGAGGAGTTCTTGAGGCCCAAAAGGCTCAAGCAGAAGTTAAACGCGAGCAGACCTCGATCATGCAAAAGGGTATGGAGAATGCCCATAATATAGCTATGGCAGCGCTGGACTCATCACAGACGAAACAGAGGCCTGCCAAGGTAAGATGAGTATAATTGATAAGTTTTACGTTTCATTGGAGTAATATAATTCTGACTGGCAGTCTATTATCCAGGAGAAAGTTAGAAATATTGAAAGTTTCAAGAAGATGGATCCGCGGCCTTTCAAGGGAACTTAAGGCCTCATATACGCGGACGAATGGCTGGACGACATGGAGCGACTCCTCAGCGTTGCTCGAATCCTAGCCGACCTTATGGTAGAGGCTGTAGCCCTATAGCTTCAGGATCTGGCCATCATATGGTACAAGAACGAGCCTAGATTCCAGTCTGGAAGAACCTCCTGGCATTCCTTCAAGAAGCAGTTTAAGAGGAAGTTCTTTCCGAAAGCTGCCCTAGAAGCCATGGGGAGGCAGTTTCATGACTTAAAGCAAGGGGATCGTACCATAGAAGAGTACGCAGCCGAGTTTTACTGGCTTGGTAGGTTTTTACCCCGTCTGGTAGCAGACCTGGTGGAGCATGCCCAGAAGTTCCGACACGGACTACGAAAAAAAATCTGCACCATGGTTGCTGCCAATGGAGCGAGGACATACGACAAGATACTGAAGGTGGCCCAAGATGTGGAGGCCAGTTCGTCTACACGATCCAAGAGGGAGAACCCAGGATCCAGGAGCAACCACCAGGGCAACTTCAAGAGGCCCAACAACAACAACATGTCCTCTCACCAACAACAGCAACATCAGCACAAAGCACCCCAATAGAACCAATCGAAGAACTATACCTACTGCAAAAGGCTCGGGCATACATCGGAGATCTGTAGGAAGAAGCTAGGACACTGCCTTGCTTGTGGGTTTGCCACCCATCAGATCAGGGACTGTCCTACTGCGTTCAATAGAATTAGAGCTGGACAGCATAAAGGTCCACTACCTATCCACCAACAATGCTACAACCAGCACAGGGCCGGGCAAACTTTTGCCTTGGCCGTTGAGGAGCTTGAAGTAGAGCCGAAGTTTGAAGAAGATGTCATCGGATGTGCCATTTTATTAAATTTGCACCCGGCTTTAGCTTTATTTGATTCTGGAGCATCACACAGTTTTATATCATCGAATTTTATTACTGCGTACCATATAGATGTAGGGTGTAGTAAGTTGATCTGTAGAGTAATAAATAGCGGGGGACCTTTCTCGATTATGGAGACTTGCACCTACCCTATCACCATCTCCGGTCACACCTTTCTTGTACTCTTTCTAGTTATGCCTCTCCCTAACTACGATGTAGTCTTGGGAATGGACTGGCTGAGCAAGCAACACACCCTGATAGACAGTCATCGGGGTTGTGTTATCTTTAATCCACCCGGAGGACCTGAGTTTGAGGTAGCTCGAGCACCAGAGAGCATGGGGTGTGTCTTCTACACCTCCATCATAAAAGATTTCGGACCCCCTCATCCCCATGATAGTAGAATTCCTAGATGTCTTCCTCGACAACCTTTCCGGATTACCTCCTGATCGAGATGTGGAGTTCACTATCGATCTAGTACCTGGCTCTTCCCTTATTTCACAGAGAAGCTATAGAGTCAACCCCGAGGAGGCTAAGAAGATGAAGGGCCAGATTGATGAGCTCAAGGCCCAGGGAATTATCTGAGATGGATCTTCATCCTGGGGGTCACCAGTTTTGTTCGTGCCCAAGAAGGAAGGAACCATACGGATGTGCATAGATTATCGGGCATTAAACAATATCACCATCAAAAACAAGTATCCTCTGCCCATGATCGATGACCTTTTCGATCAGCTGAGTAGAGCGAAGATTTACTCGAAGATTGACCTCAGGTCGGGATATCACCAGGTCAAAGTACGAGAGGAGGATATTCCGAATATGACATTCAACATCAAGTATTGGCAATATGAGTTCTTGGTCATGCCCTTCGGACTTACAAATGCCCCAACTGTGTTCATGAATCTTATGAACAAGGTCTTCCATGAGTACCTAGACCAGTTTGTCGTTGTCTTTATCGATGACATTCTGATCTACTCGAAGACCCAAGAAGAGCATGAGAAGCACTTCCGGATAGTCTTAGAGACTTTGAGGAAGGAGAAGCTATATGGTAAGCTATCAAAGTGTGAATTTTTATTAGATACAGTGGATTTTCTTGGACATGTTGTCACATGAGAAGGGGTATCTGTGGACCCCAAGAAGATAGCAGCAGTGGAATCTTAGACAACCCCCAGTTCAGTTGTAAAGATCAGAAGCTTCCTGAGCTTAGCATGATATTACAGGAAGTTCGTGAAGGACTTCGCAAGGATTGTTGAGTCCATGACAAAGCTAACTAGAAAGAATGAAGAGGTTGTTTGGACTGAAGCATGCCATACGTCATTTGAGGAACTAAAGAGAAGGTTGACAACAGTGCCTCTATTGACGCTACCATCAGGATCAGGTGGATTCTCTATCTACAGCGAAGCTTCAGGCAAAGGATTGGGCTGTGTGCTATACCAACATAGAAAGGTAATTGCTTATGCTTCCCGACAATTACGGAATCTTGAGAAGAACTACCCGATGTATGACCTGGAGCTAGCAGCAATCATCTTCGCCCTGAAGCTTTGAAAGCATTATCTTTATGGCGAAAAGGTAGACATATACACAGACCACAAAAGTCTCAAGTATGTCTTTACCCAGAAGGAGCTCAACATGCGCCAGAGGCAGTGGTTGGAGCTTATGAAGGACTTTAACATCTGTTAGGGTTATATACTAAAAGCATCACTTTTGTATTAACTTTATTTTCTTAAATTTTGAATGAGAATTATATGAACAATGTTTGTATATTGTATTTGTTACAAGTGCTGATGCAAGTGTCTGATACTCTATATTGTAGATAATATGGTGTGTGGTGTCACATAAAAGAGCATATTATCAGTTTCCTATGGAATATATAAATGGTTCACAACCTAGATGGACTTGGACAATCTATTGGAAAGGTTGTAGTGTAATCTGGTATTAGTCTATCTTAACTATAGTTTACACTAGTACACTTTGTGTATATTAAACAGGACCACTTGAGGTTATTCTCTTTGTACTGACTACATAAGAGAACAGACACCTCTGTTATTATGGATGCTTATGCTCTTAATCCGGATATAATAACAGACATGTATATGTAGTGTGTATTACTTTGACTCATAAAAGAGTGAGATTCATTATGGGTCAACAACCTATATGAATTGGGTAATAATATTGTATGTATGATGGGTTGTTGATTATAAAAAGAATCCATGTCCCGATACGTCGGGTTGATGATGTCCCCTTAAGGAGCTCATAAGGATTGTCATGTAACCCTGCAGGTGGATTATATCCGATATGACAAATAAAGTTGAGTGGTACTACTTAAAGATAAAAGATGTCGATCAATATAGTTGTCTGTAAGGTAATCTGATCGACGAACATTCGATATATTAACATAGGGAGCCAAACGAGCATATAATAGAAGGAGCCCACTATCATAATTTAGGATTAGGAAGGTAGTATAACAATAGCTCATTAGTAGACCGAGCTATTATTAATGGGCCTGGGTTGTGTGTTCGGGCTGAACATAGGACACCCAGATCCGTTAGGAGACCTAACCCTAATTTCTCCTTATGGTCCCTACCGTAGCCTTATATATATCCTCTATTATCTGGCCGCCAAATGATCATCAGAACTAAGAAGCTTTCTCTAAATTTGTGATCCACGTAAGGAAAGAAAGGAGGGGCTGCCAAGGAAAATGAAAGGTTGGGAGATCATCGTCCACACAATGTCCAATCCGAGGAAGGAATACGTGCTGAAGATATTGGGATTGTGACTGCTTGAGATTACTAGGAACTGTTGTCTTCTTCCCGCTGCAGGTATAACTCGTGAACCCTAGTTTCAGCCTATAAAGGATTAGAACACGTTTATATCTGTTTAACTTTCTATCAATCAATACGCACACCAAACTAGGGTCTTGGGAATCCCTAGTTCCATCAACATCAACATGCAGTACCATCCGGGTAAGGCTAATGTTGTTGCTGATGTGCTTAGCAGGTACCCGATGGCTATGTTTTTTTTACGAAGAACTGACACCTGCTAGAAGACATGGAGAAGCTCGGACTGGAGATTGTGCTACCAGAAGCAATAATATTGAAGCTTAGGAAAGAAACAATTGTACCAGAAGAGGACTCACCCATGATGCAACTACAAGTACATTCTAGCCTAAACAGCAGAGTCAAGGAGACTCAGTTCCAAGATGAGACATTATGAAAGTTAAGAGACCGAGTGTTAGTTGGAACACTTAAAGTTTTTTCCATAGCTGGAGATAGAGCTTTGAGGCATGGCACGAGGCTTTGCATGCCGACTGGCGAACTGAGGAACGGGCTGACGAAGGAGGAACATCAGTCACAGCATTCTATACACCCAGGAGCGAACAAGATGTACACGGACATGAGGACACATGTATGGTGGTTTGGAATGAAGCGAGACGTGACGGAATTGGTCTCCAAGTGCTTGATCTGCCAGCAGGTGAAGGCAGATCGTCAGATACCAACAGGTTTGTTACAACCGCTTCCCATTTCGGAGTGGATATAAGAACATATTACCATGGATTTTGTAATAGGGCTACCCAGATCACAAGGAGGAAAGGATGCTATCTAGGTAATTATGGACAGACTGACCAAGTCTGCCCATTTTATTCTTTTTAAGGTTGTTTATCCATCGAAAGGCGAGCAGCTCTCTATATGCGGAATATATACCAGCTTCATGGAGTTCCAGTTAGCATTGTATCCGATAGGGATACTCGGTTCACTTCATATTACTGGACAAGGCTACAGGAAAGCTTGGGCACCCAGCTGAAGTTCAGCATGACGTACCACCCGTAGACCGACGGCCAGTACAAAAGCACTATCCAGACGCTTGAGGATATGTTGAGATAATGCGTCTTACAGTTTGGAGGATCAGGGGAAGATCACCTGCACCTGGTAGAGTTTTTCTACAATAATAGTTACCAAGCCAGGCATTCAAATAATACTGTTTGAGGCGCTATATGGACGTCGTTGTCGCACTCCATTAGCATGGGATGACGTTCGAGATCGATTCATGTTGGGGCCAGAGATGGTTACAGGTGCCGCTGAGAAGATGAAGATGATCAGAGAGACGCTAAGGATTGTACAAGACCGCCAAAAGTATTGAACGGACAGTAGGCGTCGAATCTTAGAGTTTGAGGCAAGAGATCAGGTATTTGTCAGAATTTCACCCACTAGAGGCACAATCAGATTCGACCAAGCTGGAAAGCCGAGTCCCCGCTATATTGGTCCATTTGAGGTACTGAGCAGGATTGGAGAAGTAGCATACAATGTGGCTCTTCCATCCAGTCTCGAAGGCATGCACAATATCTTCCACGTATCGCAGCTGAGATGTTACATACCAAACCCGAGCCACGTGGTGGATCATTCAGAATTAGAAGTTGGATCCAGTCACTACCATATTTCTAGCTTGAGGGTATTTTGGTCATTTTTAAAATTTTAGAATTATTTGGATTTTTTAGTATTAATTATAATTATTAGAATTTTCAGTGATTTTTAGTATAATTGATTTGGTGCTATTTTTGACTTTGACTCAGGGTGACTTACGAGACTGTCCTAGAAGCTAACCTAGGTCGTGACCACTTGGTTAGAGTGTGTAACCCTAGCTTGACCTAAGTTAGTGATATCAAACACATTAGAATTTATTAGGAGGAAATACGAATTAATTTGAATAGAGAATGGCTTGTGATTTCACAAGTCATGATTTATGACTTAAGCCCATAGAGGCCCAACCCAACACTATGTAACCCTAACCTAGCCCAACACACACCTCTTGGCCAGCCACTTTGGGCATTCCCTCACCTATTTAATGCTCCACAAAGTTAGGGCTAGCCTCCTTTAGGAAGTTCTCAAGTTTAAGGAAGAGATATACTCCAACTTCAATAATTCCTAGAAAATCTATTTCAATTCCTTTTTCTCCCAAATCAATTGCAATAGGTTCCAAATTTATTCTACTTGTTGTTGGTATTGAGAAATTTCAGGGGAGAAACAATTTGGAAAAGTTTTGGAAGCTTGAGGATCCTCTAATTTGGGGCTTTTTGATACTTTGCAAACCTATAGGTAATTTCAAATCTACACCATAACTTTTTGTTATTATTGCATATTTAGGAAGCCCTAGGCCTATCCTAACTGTAGGTATAGCTAACCCTAGGATTCGTGTCCAATACGTGTCCGTATCGGACACGTATCAGTGGATGTATGAATGTGTTTGATGAAATGCCCCAAAGGGCATTTCGATTGAATTTCTGGAATATTTTTGAATAGGATTCTAGGGTTTAGTGTTGCTTATGGGTTTCTGGTGTTCTAAGTTGGTTTTGGCGTCGTGTCGGGTCGCACAGGACACGAGAACACGCGGGTGCACCATGCGCGCACGAGCACTGTTGCTCCCCTGCTTCTCGGGGTCGTTTGTGCAGTACACACGCCACTTTGACACGTGATTTTGGACACGCATGAAGGGGCACTGACTGACACCACGTGTATCAAGTTACGCGACCTCTCGTGTCGTGTCGGACATAGTATCGCACGTGCATGGGGAATGCGCTCTGCGTATCAGTATTTTGTTTTGGGTTCTCTGTTTAATTCAATTTTAATGTTTTAATACATGTTTTTAATTGCTATTTAGATCCTAATCATGTCTAATTATATATGTTAGATTTAGTTTATATGTTAATTTAGGTTTGTAATGTGGAATTGAATTCGAATGTTGGGTTTAATGCCAGCGACTGATACATTACTGATGCTTGGTTGTTTTTCCATTTTCATAAATTTAAATCCCTGTTTAGTAATAGTTTTCACTGGTTAATGATCCCCACATGATTGTTGATTCATATTAATGCAGTATTTTAATTCAATATGCTTGTTGGTTTGAGAATGTGATGTTTGACAGTTTGTTGGGTTTCAAATGAAATAGTTGATACATGATGTTTGGTTTGATTTGAGTTCAGTTGACATATGAACTGTAATTGATTCAATTCCTAATTCCTGAGTGTTCTTCCTATTCTACCTAATAGAATGTTCTTTCACTTCTAACAATGTATTAACCCACTGTACTTGAATGTTCATTTCACTCTTGATAACAAGAGTTGATTTCTTAGCCACTGATTTGTTCACATTTTCTAGCAATGCACACATCCCTGTCAACTGAGTTGTTCTTTCCTTAACTGAGCTAAAATGAATGTTTTGATTCATGTGATCACTGATTTTCCATAATTTTTCTATTCCCAGGTTACTCCCATGTACACCACTGATTTTTATGTTTTCCATTACTTCACTCACTGTACACAGGTGCACACAATGTACTGATTTTACATTGTTAACTACACTATTTTTTTTGTTTTTCCTAACACTCCACTGATTCTAGGATATGTGTTAGCTACTGATTTTTCTATTCCTATTACCTAGGACTGTTTCCTAATTTTCCTGTACACTCACAAGTTATGCCATGCCACTGTTTTCCAGGTTCTAGCCTTCACTGTTCTCATATGTTCACTGATTTCATGAACACTTTACTGTTTTTCTAGTGTTCCATGTTTTCAGATATCTTGACACACACACTTTCATGTGACACCCTCAAGCCTAACACACACACACACATGTGAATGCTTGCCCTTTCTATTCCTATACACATGTGTATATACATATACATGTGTATATATATATATATATTTATATATATATATATATATATATATATATATATATATATATATATATATATATATATATATATATATATATATATATATATATTTTATTTTTATATATATATATATATTCACATATATATATATATATATATATATATATATATATATATATATATATATATATATATATATATAAAATATATATATATATATATATATATATATATATATATATATATATATATATATATATATATATATTCACATATATTCACATATATATATATATATATATATATATATATATATATATATATATATATATATATATATATATATATATATATATATTTTTATATTATATATATATATATATATATATTTATATATATATATATATATATATATATATATATATATATATATATATATAATATAAAATATATATATATATATATAATATATGTATCCTATATATATGTGTGTGTACTATTATACATATTTGATATATATGTATGTGAGATATACATAAAGGTAACCTATATGCTAATGTGTATTTCTATATTAGATTATATAAATATATCTATGAGTGTATTATTTTTTAGATATATTTTGACAAAAAAAAAATATATATATATATATATAATATATGTATCCTATATATATGTGTGTGTACTATTATACATATTTGATATATATGTATGTGAGATATACATAAAGGTAACCTATATGCTAATGTGTATTTCTATATTAGATTATATAAATATATCTATGAGTGTATTATTTTTTAGATATATTTTGACTTGTGTATATGTGTTATGGTTTGGTTTATAGGCATGATATAGCCTATGGCCTATGGGTGTGTCTGTTTGCCTAGTGAGTCTAGATTGGACTTGTATAGCCTTGTTAGACCTAGAATAGACAAGTATAGACTTGTTTGACTTAGGTTTGACCTAGTTGACCTAGTTTGACTTTTAGGGTTGACCAGAGTTGACCAAGAGTTGACTTTGGCCTAGATTGACCTAGATTCATGTAGAATGCATTGTAGTGCATCTTATTACCATCCTGGACTTGTTGTGACTTGTACTGTTCTATCGGAGACAGACACCACTCCTCGGACAGTACTTTTATCTTGGACATTCAGATAGCAGGCGAATATATTCTCTGATCTTTTCATACATGTTTGAAACTATATTCTTGCTCTAGATTACTTTACTTGATGCTGACACGTATCTTCACGGATTAGTACTATATGGATCCTTTCCTGAGATGTTATTCCTCTACGGGTGCATCGAGTATTTTATGTTCATGTACTTTATCATGTGCATCAGGTACTCCTTGTACTCGTATTAGTTCATGTATTTACATGTTCTCATGTGCTTTCATGTACTATCATGTGCCTCATGTACTATTCATTACATGAGTTCACGTATCTTTAGTTGTATTCATGTGCCAATAACGTAACTTGAATGGATCCTTGTGTATTGATTGGGACGGGGTGAGTAGAATTGGTTATGTGATCATTATCCCCAGTAGGTATTCATGTGCTTCTTAGTTGTATTCATGTGCCCCTAAGCCGTTTACATAACTATATTGTACTCTAAATCACTTAGCCACTTACAGTCTTTACTTATCATGTATTTACTTTTAGTTACAAAATATCTCCTATTTTCCCGTACTTCATTTTCAGCATTTCCTGTATTTTACTCTATTGCATGCTTTATACTCCTAACCTGTTATGAACTGTTTTGAGAGATATGTGCTCGTTCCCGTCCTGATTGGACCTGTTGAAAATTTTACAGAGGACGAGGAGGAGGCCTGCTTAGATACTTTCTATGGGATAGCCTTAGAGGACACTTGCGATCTGGACTTCCAGTCGAATCCCTTAGCTGTAGAGACTGTTGCTCCATAGGTATCTTTATCTTATTTCATAGTATTGGATATTGAGTTGTATATTTGGATCTATATTATTTCTGGATGTTAGTAGAGTTTATCTAGACACTTAGCTTTCTCTCTATTTGTATTTCCTGTGGATTTGGATCTTGCATCTTTTATATCATTCAATCTTATCGTATTCTACCTTAGATGTGATTGAGATATATTCTGTTATGTCATCCCCATTCGGGGAGTATAACTGTTATTACCTTAAACTGTTAGATGTTGTGACCTAGGACAGTATTATACCGCCGACACTGCAGCGTAGGTTGGACGTACCTACGTCTCGTGCCCTTACTCTAGGGTACGGGTCGTGACACGTTTTTAGTGGTAGACCATGTAGGTCTAGGTTGGAAATGTAATGGTATTCGAACTAGAATATCGCTGCAGCCTGCAGTAGGAATTAGTATATTTTTTAAAGGTACTCAGTCACACTAGGAAAACTCCGTATCAGATTCCGTATATCTATTTTGCTGCTTATTGTCTTCCTTAGAAATTTAAACTGTCCTCCTTTGATATTTCAACTCATTCTCAGTAATTATTTCTTGTTTAATCTGTGTCTCCAGGATGGTTGAGACGAGATCGCATCGCCCTGGACTGGGAGACGCTGGAGAGGGGTCTAGTACCTCTCGACCTCAGCAGCAGCCAGCTCCCGGTGCCACAGGGCCAGTGCAGCCCTCAGGAGTCGGTATTTCTGCAGCTTTTGGAGGAGCACCTCCACCAGTCAGGAGGCCGAGCATTGTGATTCCTGAGATCCTTCCACCGCAGCAGCCTCCGCCTGCGGGAATGGTAGATGCTGCACATCTCTTCTCCTTCGTGGAAAGGATTATGGAGTCCCACCAGCAGCAGCAGACGAGGTAGACTGCAGATTTTCGTCAGGGGATCGACGAGGTACACCAGCTGGTTCGCACTACAGTCGAGATGGTTACTGCTCAGGGGGCCCAACAGCAGCCCCATCGAGGGAGAATGACATACAGGACTTTCAGAAGATGCATCCCAGAGAGTTCTTCGGTAAAGAGGGCATCCATTATGCGTACGACTGGATAGAGCATATCGAGGAGATTTTTCGACTGGCAGAAATACCAGATCGACTCCAGATCGAGGCGACGGGCAGTCAGATGCAGGACTTAGACCGTGCGTGGTATCAGACAGATCCTAGGGTGGGATTTGAGGGCCAGACTTGGGCCCAATTCAAGGAGCTGTTTAAGGAGCAGTTCTTTCCTGATGTTGCCTTGGGAGGTATTGAAGCACAGTTCGAGGGTCTGGTTCAGGGAAACCAGACGGTAGCTGAGTATGCTGGAGAGTTTTATAGATTGGCCCGTTTTATAGATGACTTGACAGAGAAGACGAAGGCGAGGAAGTTTCGCCGAGACTTGATTAGAGAGGATCGGTCACTGACTAAGAGCGACCGGAACGCTACTTTTGTAGAGATATTTTTTGGGGCTATGGCGGCGAAAGATGACCTAGGGCTGAAGCAGAAGAGGGGTCGTGACTTCCAGTGTGGTAGCAGCAGTCAGGGACAGGCCAAGAGGCCTCACTTCCAGCATCAGCAGCCACAGGGGCCAGTTCAGCAGTATCAGCAGCAGGGTCGTGCACCTTTTCAGCAGGTGCAGCAGCCGCAGAGGCATCAGCAGCAGACACCCTGTCAGCAGCAGGTAGTCGTTTGTGCCTTCTGTAAGAAGTCGGGGCATATGATCCATGAGTGCAGGAAGAAGCTAGGCAAGTGCCTACTTTGTGGTGCAGGGGATCACCAGTTGAGGGATTGCCCTGGGGCTTTTGGACGTGGAGCTCAGGGAGGTGGAGCCAAGCCTCCAGCAGGCCAGCTGAAGGGACCACTGCAGACCCAGCAGCAGAGGTTCCATCAGCACCAGCAGCAGGCACAAGGTGGACAGCAGGGGCGAGCTTTCGCCATGGCAGCCGAGGATACAGAGGCCATCGGAGAGCTGATAGCAGGTTCGGTTCTTCTCGACTCTCTTTCAGCATTTGCACTCTTTGATTTCGTGGCTTCCCACAGCTTTGTGTCAGTATCGTATGCTATTAGACACAGTCAGGTTTCTGAACCATTGCCTAGGACCTGCAAGATCACGACCGGGGGTGGGGTCATCCTCGTGAGTGATGTTTGCATAGGACGGAGCGTTATGTTGGAAGGCCGAGAGTTGGGGGTGAGTTTGCTCGTCATGCCATTACCGAACTACGATATAGTATTAGGTATGGACTGGTTGAGTAGACACCACGCCCGCATTGATTGTCGAGGGGGTAGAGTTTTGTTTGGGGTGCCAGGAGAGCCAGAGTTTGAGTACATCCGGCGACAGACAGAGCAGGATGGCGGAGTCTTCTGTGGAGCATCAGTTGAGGAGCAGGTGGCTCCGTATCCCTTGACCGCAGAGTTTATGGACTTATTTTCAGAGGAATTGCCAGGGCTTCTACCGGACAGGGATGTAGAGTTCTCGATAGACTTAGTTTCCGGCACGAAACTGATTTCTCAGCATGTCTATCGAGTGAACAACAGTGAATTGGTGGAGCTGAAGAAGCAGGTGGATGAGCTGCAGGACAAGAGCTTCATTCGATCGAGTTCTTCACCTTGGGGTGCACCGGTACTCTTCGTACCCAAGAAGGATGGGTCGGTACGGATGTGTATCGACTACAGGACACTTAACAACCTGACGATTAAGAACAGATACCCACTGTCGCGGATCGATAATCTCTTTTATCAGTTGAGCGGAGCTCGGGTATTCTCCAAGATTGATTTGAGGTCAGGTTATCACCAGGTAAAGGTGAAGAGGGAGGATATTCCCAAGACCGCTTTCAGGACGCGGTACGGGCAGTTTGAGTTTTTGGTTATGCCGTTTGGGTTGACCAATGCACCAACAGTATTTATGAACTTAATGAACAAGGTGTTCCACCAGTACTTGGACAAGTTTGTGGTGGTATTCATTGATGATATCCTGGTGTATTCGAAGACAGAGGAAGAGCACGAGGAGCACTTGAGAGTGGTTCTGGAGACACTCAGGAGGGAGAGATTGTATGGCAAGCTCTCGAAGTACGAGTTCTTCCTAGACAAGGTTGACTTCTTGGGTCATGTGGTGACTGGAGATGGTATCTCAGTGGACCCGAAGAAGATCACAGCAGTTGAGGCTTGGAAAGCGCCGACTTCAGTGGCAGAGATCAGGAGTTTCCTGGGGCTGGCAGGATATTGTAGGAGATTTATGCAGGATTTCTCCCGGGTTGCATAGCCGTTGACTCGGTTGACCCGAAAGGATGCTGAGTATGTTTGGTCAGAGGAGTGTCAGGCAGCTTTTGATGAGTTGAAGAAGCGGCTTACGACAGCTCCGATTATGACATTATCTTCAGGTTCAGGTGGATTCACTATTTATAGTGATGCTTCAGGGAAGGGGCTGGGTTGTGTCTTGCAGCAGCACGGGAAGGTGATTGCCTATGCTTCCAGGCAATTTCGTTCCCATGAGAAGAACTACCCTACCCATGACCTGAAGCTGGCAGTAGTGATTTTTGCTCTGAAGTTGTGGAAGCACTATCTGTATGGCGAGAGGGTAGAAATTTTTACAGATCACAAGAGCTTAACGTATGTATTTACACAGAAAGAGCTCAATATGAGACAGCGCAGATGGCTAGAGTTGATGAAGGACTTTGACATCTCACTTCAGTATCACCCGGGGAAGGCCAACGTGGTTGCCGATGCCTTGAGTAGGTATCCGACAGCCATGTATTTGACTATGGATCGACACTTGCTTGCAGACTTGGAGAGCCTTGGGATTGAGGTGATCGTGCCTGGAGTGCAGATGCAGTTATGGGGCCTTCAGATATAGTCGGACTTGATGGAGAGGATCAAGGCGATGCAGTTTGAGGATGTGTCTCTGCGGTGTATTCGAGAGCAGGTTCGTGCAGGGTTGGTGGATGGCGAGTTTTTACTTACAGAGGATGGTGCCTTGAGGCACGGTTCCGGGTTATGTGTGCCTAGCGGGGAGCTCAGGGAGCAGATCATGTAGGAGGCTCACAGATCGCAGTACTCTATACATCCTGGTGCTAACAAGATGTACAGGGATCTGCGAGAGCATGTATGGTGGTACGGGATGAAGCGGGAGGTAGCTCGCTTCGTAGCTAGATGCTTGGTCTGTCTGCAGGTCAAGACAGAGAGGAAGGGGCCCGGAGGATTATTGCAGCCGTTGTCCATTCTAGAGTGGAAGTGGAAACATATCACCATGGATTTCGTATCTGGTTTGCTGCGTACACCAGGAGGAAAAGATACGATTTGGGTCATCGTTGACAGGTTGACCAAATCGGCCCACTTCTTGCCATTCAAGGTGGGTATGTCTACAGAGAGGCTTGCAGAGTTGTACATGCGACAGATAGTCAGGATTCACGAAGTCCCCGTCAGCATTATCTCAGATTGGAATAGTCACTTTACTTTCCATTTTTGGAGGAGTTTGCAGACTAGTTTGGGCACTCAACTCAAGTTTAGTACTGCATACCACCCCCAGACGGACGGACAGTCAGAGAGGACTATACAGACGCTTGAGGACATGCTGCGGACGTACGTCCTAGATTTTGGAGGTTCCTGGGAGGATCATCTACATTTGGTAGAGTTTGCTTACAACAACAGTTATCAGGCCAGCATTGAGATGTCACCTTTTGAGGCTCTATACGGGCGTAGGTGTCGTACACCCTTATCTTGGGATGATATTGGAGAGCGAGCTTTACTGGGACCAGAGATGGTTGTTGATGCAGTCGAGAAGGTGAAGCTTATCAGGGACAGACTTCGTGTGGCGTAGGACAGACATCGACACTAGGCCGATAGCCACCGGAGGCCGTTGGAGTTTGAGCTACAGATTTAGAGATAGGATTAGAAGTAGGTTGCATTTTATTTTGTTTGATTGATCGTGTTTGATTTTTAGTAACTTGAGACCTTGTTTGTGATTAGGTTGGAGATATAGTTTTTCTGCGGATATCTCCGACTCGTGGTACAATACGTTTTGGTGGAGATGGGAAGCTTAGCCCGTGCTTCATCAGCCCTTTCGTTATCAGCGGGAGAGTCGGTGACATGGCATACAGGCTAGACTTGCCACCTGCACTAGTGGGAGTTCACAACTTATTCCACGTATCAAAGTTGAGATGGTACGTGGCAGACCCTAGCCATGTGCCCGATCATTCGGAGATTGAGGTTGGACCTACTCTCAGTTATCCAGAGCAGCCTGTGGAGATTCTGGATCGCCGGGAGAAGGTATTGAGGAACCAGGTGATACCCTTGGTACGCATCGCATGGAGGCATCATTCTCCAGGAGAGTCTACCTGGGAGCGGGAGGATGAGATGCGCGAGCGGTACCCCTATCTTTTTGGACCTTGAGGTATACTTTTCTATCCTTCTCAGCAGTTAGTTTCGCCTTTAATTTCGAGGACAAAATTATTTTAAGGGGGGTAGATTTGTCACTACCACATTTCTAGCTTGAGGGTATTTTGGTCATTTTCAAAATTTTGGAATTATTTGGAATTTTTTAGTACTAATTATAATTATTAGAATTTTCAGTGATTTTTAGTATAATTGATTTGGTGCTATTTTTGACTTTGACTCAGGATGACTTAAGAGACTGTCCTAGAAACTAACCTAGGTCATGACTACTTGGTTAGAGTGTGTAACCCTTACTTGACCTAAGTTAGTGATATCAAACTCATTAGAATTTATTAGGAGAAAATAGGAATTAATTTGAATAGAGAATGGCTTGTGATTTCACAAGTCATGATTTATGACTTAAGCCCATAGATGCCCAACCCAACACCATGTAACCCTAACCTAGCCCAACACACACCTCTTGGCCGGCCACTTTGGGCATTTCCTCACCTATTTAATGCTCCTCAAAGTTAGGGCTAGCCTCCTTTAGGAAGTTCTCAAGTTTAAGTAAGAGGTATGCTCCAACTTCAATAATTCCTAGAAAATCCATTTCAACTCCTTTTCCACCCAAATCAATTGCAATCGGTTCTAAATTTATTCTACTTGCTGTTGGTATTGAGAAATTTTAGGGGAGAAACAATTTGGGAGAGTTTTGGAAGCTTGAGGATCCTCTTATTTGGGGCTTTTTGATACTTTGCAAACATATAGGTAATTTCGAATCTACACCATAAATTTCTATTATTATTGCATATTTAGGAAGCCCTAGGCCTACCCTAACTGTAGGTATAGCTAACCCTAGGATTCGTGTCCAATACGTATCCGTATCGGACACGTATCAGTGGATGTATGAATGTGTTTGATGAAATGCCCTAAAGGGCATTTCGATTGAATTTCTGGAATATTTTTGAATAGAATTCTAGGGTTTAGTGTTGCTTATGGGTTTCTGGTGTTCTGAGTTGGTTTTGGCGTCGTGTCGGGTCGCGCAGGACACGGGAACACGCTGTTTGCAAAAACAAAAGTATGAAACTTTATTGATACAAACTTTGTAAAGATTACAAGAATTCTGGGAAAGTACAACTGTAGGAATCCAATCTAGAAGACGGTTGCTTTATCCCTTGTACGATGTGAACTTGGAAGACGGTAGCCTCTGAAGTTGACTTGAAGGCAAAAGCCTCGGAGAATTGAAGGCAAAAGCCTCGGAAGAATACAGCAGCACTTGGACAAGAACTCCTGAACTCTCTGAACTTTTATGTCTGATCTCTCTATCTGATCTCTGATTTCTGATCTGTGATCTGTGATCCCCTTGAATGGAGACTTGAAACTCTATTTATAGAGTTCTGGAAATAACTAACTTTTAGTTATTCTAGACTGTGCATGATGGATTGCGCATGAATTGGATTGCGCAACAGTAGACTGCACAGGCAGTTGTCTGATCTTGGGCCAACTGTCTTGGACATATGGCATCATTTGATTGAAATGTGCATGATCGTGCATAGACGGTTGCCACGTAATGAGCAATTGATGGCATGAATGCCACGTATATGTTGTCAGTTGTGTTGATAGAGCGCGCAACCTGAATTGGGCTGGCTTTGGATTGCGCAGGAATGGACTGCGCAGGCATGGATTGCGCCAATATGGATTGTGCATCCGATAGGCTAGCCGATTGCGCTGCCAGCTGTCCTCGAGCGCCGTGCTGCACGATTAAACAAATAGTCGCCTCGTTCTCCGTACTGTCAGCTGTCAGAAGATTTGATTGCGTCAGGTAATGATGATTATTGCCACGTCAGCCTGCGCGCTTGAGATTGTGCGCAATCTAGTGTGCGCAATCTGTATGCTGCATAATCTGATGTCTGCGCAGTTCATTTGAAAGATGTATTTCTTGATCTTCATGACTTTGTTGATGTGTGTAACTTGATTTTTTAGGACCTACAAGACCCCCTTCAAAGTTTTCGAAAGTTGAACTTATTCAAAATTTCGAAATACTTTGAATTTTGAAATTTCAATCAAGTTGCGCATGCACTGAGCTGTCTGCGCAATCGAATGGATCAGTCCAACTTTTTTGGCGCAGTCTGAGGCAGCCGTTACTCTTTAAAAAACTATAAATAGTTCTCTTCGATATTCATTTCATTCTTTACTTTGCTTTTGTGATCTGAAAGAGAAGTCTTGAGCTATTCCTTCCTTTCTTCTCCATCGAATCTCCATGGCTCCCAAGCGATCCTCCGCCGCTGCCAAGGGCAAGGCCCCCGCCGAGTCTTCGGCTAGGGTTGCGCGACATCCTTCTCGCCACGAGACTGCGCATCCCACGTTGTAAGGTAGATGACCCAATCAAAAACTCTCTTTAGGGTTTTTGATTTCACTATTCTTTCAGAATCCATCTCTTTTTAGAGATGTGATCATACTACGCCACCCTTTTTAGGGTTTGGGTTGCACGAAACCATTTATTCTTTATTTTTATGAAGAATAATTTTTTGCAAAATCGGTCGAACTGTGCTGGCAAAAGTCAGCGTAATTTGCTGTTTTGTACAAAATTGCCAGCACAATCTAATGACTGTTTGCTGCGCAGTCTGATTGTTGCGCAGTTTGATGATTGTGCAATCTGATGGTTGCACAGTCTAATGGTAGCATCCTTGATTTTTTCTTGTGCTGAATTTTTATTTTCTCTGTTTGATGCAGTTAATACTAGAGAAGATCCAGGGTATGAGAACTTTGTAGGGACTCTTTCAGAATCGGAATACAAAGAGGACCTGTCTCATGTGCACTATCTACAGTATGATCTGCCAGGTTCCCGCCAAGCTATCTTGGTAGCCCAAGATAATGAAACCCTGTTATGTTTGACGAATGGGCAACATTTGGAGTCGGTAGATGCTATTGTTCACAAGAAGCCCCTATTTCTGTTTGGCGAGGATTTTGAGAAGAGCTCTCAGCCGAGGCCACGGATGGAAGAACGGATTGTCCATCAGAAAGATAGGATAATCTCGATACCAGATGTCTGCCGCTGCCTCCCCTTATCTCGATATGCTCATGCAAGCTATCCGAGGAAAATGGAATGGAATCTCACACCTTTTCAGGATGCACGTCCAGGAAAGATTTATGTGAAGAAGGGGTCTGACAAGAAAGACATGTTATACAGTTCTTCGGAACGATACAGTGTCTTGCTCAGAGGTTTAAAGCCCGGTTGTATTCTGCCGGAAAATTCTTCTTTGTTGTTGCCCGTGAGAGTTCCCATATTCGCAAATGAGTTCGCGAAGGTTGAAGGGAGGTATCCAGATCAAGACCTCAGATTAACTGGACTGGTAAACCCAGACTTTAAGCGATGGAATTGTATAGCAAACTAGATTTTGACTAAATTTGAAGACAAACTTCAACAAATTAACTTGTATCAAGCAGTGCATGCCACTATTTACGATTTTGCTCCCAACCCGTATCTATTCCTGGCTCTAGCAGAGAGATACAATTACTGGACAGAGACTTTTATGACTCCCTGTAGAGAGATCGGGTTTGTCCTTCACGAGATGCAGTACATCTCTTACTTGCCGATGGGGGATGCCCCGTATGAGGAATTTGTCCCAACTAATGATGAATTGGACAAACTTCGAAAAGAGAACGCAGACATGGTAGCAGTCTTCGAAGAACTGTTGTGTCATTATAAAATCTGTTCTCTGTTTTACGAAAGTGGTACCTCTAATACCTGCTATTCATCCAATGGTTGCCTTATCTGTTCCTCAACCATATTAAAGAAAAGAAGACAAAGGAACATGATAACTGCTATCCCGACTTCTTTAAACCACTGAGCAGTACTGAAGTGGTGAAGTTGATGGAGGTAAGTGGGGATTTGGATGAAAAAATCAAGGACGATTATCAATGTCCTCCTCTAAAGAAAGGAGACACTCTCGAGAGTTATATGAGAGTGGGATATCGATTCATGTCAAAAGAAGCCCAATTAGCAGGATTTCTGACGTACTAGCTTCGTCGGTTCGTCGTCCCTGGATCAAGTATCGTAGACCGCTTCCATTGTGGTGTTCTTTTTGCCGCCGTTCGATTAGTCTTCGGCTACAAGATGGATCTCTTATCGGCAATGACTTGTAGATTGAACGTCGGTCTCCGCCTGTACGTCAATTTGATGCTGAAAGCTAAGGTCGAAAAAGAGTTTCCTCGGCTAGAATTACCGTATACTTATCTGTTCGGGTGGTTGCTTCTACATCATCCTACTTTGATGGACCCCAACATGTGACCAATCAGTGGCAGCTTTTTGCGAATATACTTTCACGGTAAGTGGAAATACACTTCTTTGAGAGATTGCAGATATGCTTTGAACCTTGGTAAAGGGTGGAACTTCTATTGCACTTATCCTCCTGCCGGATATGAACAAATGCCGACCAACATGGTTGACTCAAAGATGCAACCTTTGAGCCGTACAGCTTTTAATTGGTTGAAGACAATTCGTCCATCCCACTTGGTATATCGATTTGAAGAAGAATGCTTCTTGGAGCCATATCTTTCCAGCCTGTTTGCTCGGCAGTTTGGATATGACCAATTCCACGTAGGTAATGCTATCACATGCCTACAAAAAAAAAGGTTTCTTGATAGATGGAGCCCGAGCTTGGGCTTATTACAATGCTCGAGATACGAAAGCAACGTTCTCGATGCCGGTAAATAGTAGTCATGACCCTCGTATGCTGTTCACATATTCGGTGTTTTATACATCAGCGAACACTTTTGCCGAGAACTTCAATCTTGCGGATAGCTTCGCGTCTGCAACAAGATTGAAGAAGGGAGAAGTCATCATGTCACTTCCAGGTAATGATGAGGTGCACGAGCCAGTGGATGCACCCTTAGAAGTTTCGAGGGATGCTATGTTCCCTGAAGAGGTTAACGCGCCACTGCGTGTTTCTTTGAAGGTTGTTAAATCTCCAGCCAAGAAGAGAAGGAGAGAGGAACCTTCCGTCCCAGCTGCGAAGAAGAAACTGATCTTGGATCATTCTTCAGAAAAGATTACTACCAGATCTCAATCTCGGCAGCTGGCCGAGACAATTCAGCAGGAAGAAGCTGCCACACCGACCTCTGTTCAAAAACAAGTCGAGACAATAGACGCAGAGAGTCCTGAGAGACCTCTGCATAGAAGGAAAAAGTTGGTCCGCATAAGACAAGTTTCGTCTTCGATCGTGATAGACGCTGCAGCGGGACTCACCATGCCCTCTCCTACTCTTGTTTCTGAGTTCGGGAATAAAACTCCCAATCCAGAACAGAGAGAGAAAATTAAGCAGAGGGAAGAGCAGGACCAGAGAAATGAGGCTGAAGAGCCCATAGATAACATTGTAGAGGAAGAGCATAATGTCGTACGATCTCCTTTGCCAACAGCAGCGGAAATTCATCTTCCTGCCATACCGGAAGCAACCCTTGCTGAAGAAGATCGTTTGATGATCGATGCTTTATATGACTGTGACTTCGGTTATCAGGAAGAAGCTGATCATGCCGCTGATGCTGCTAGTGAAGAGGTTCCCGAGGACAGCGAGAACGAGGAGAGCACATCATCAGAAACTGCTGATGATACACAAAATCTAGAAGAAAATATTGAGATCCAGACATCCCTTCGAGACACTCTGACTCCTGAAAAGGAGGCTGAGGTGCCGAGATCTCCGGAGAAGATTGCTGATGAAGAGGTGGATGTGGAGAAAACTCCATTTGCTGCTCCCGAAGGTATTGTAATAAAATTAGCGATCTTTTTTTAATAAGTAGTTTGATAGCTAACATCGTTACTTTTATTCATACAGAATCCGGATCTTCTTCTGCTCCTCCAACATGTATAGATATAGTACTGGCAACGACAATTGCCAGTAGCAGCCGCCATTTGTCTTGTGGCTCTGAAGCAGGAAGTAGCCAGGCCGTAGCGTCTGAAGCTACTTCTACTCAGCTAAAGTCTGTTCCTGCAGATGATAAGCTTATTGCTGGATCCACTCATGGTAAGACTGTTTTCACTTTTGATTCTCTTTATCAATAGCCAATGACAGGTAAAGTGACAGTATTCAATTTTACAGAGGAACAACCAGGAGGAGCAACCAGCTCTACTTTGGTTTCCTTATTCAAAGAGCCTGTTGTTCAGATACGAGAAGTTGAGCGTCCTGCTGCTTCGTCATCAACAGGAGTAGCTGCGACTCCTGGTGCTCTGGCGACTAATCAGCTTGTCATCCAATCATTCACCAGATGCTTCTTCGAGTCCTTGGGACCTCTGATCAATAGAATGATGGATAAAGAAGACACTGATTTTTACATGGTTAGAGGTCCAACCTCTTTCTTGGTGAAGGCCATCCGGGAGCAAGGTGATGAGGCTCAGGCCACTTTCCTTGACCACATATTGAATGAACTGGAAATCTCCATAAAGAGCTATAAAGATCTCAACAAAGGGAAAGTGGAACCTTTAGTGCAGGCAGAATTTGAACAAATGGCTCAGGCAACTGCAATTGAAAGAGTGAATCTCCAGAACCTCTTAGATGCTTATACTACTAAATCTGCGGAATATAATTCCAAGTTGGAATCGGTGATCTCAACTGCTGAGAGAAGAGAGAGAAAGATTGCTGAGCTGAGAATGGAGATTGCTCGTCTCGAAGAAGAACTAAAAAATAAAGTTACAGAGCATCAGACTTCAGTCCAACAAATTGATGCTCTAACTCAGGAAAGAAACGAGTATGTAGCAGCTCATGATGCTGAAATCACTCGCCGAATGGTGACCATGCCCGTTTTTAATGAAGAATCTGGGATGGAAGAGGCCAGGAGGAGAGTGATGGCATCTCATGAAGAACGGTTGCAGATTATGAAGCAGCAAATTGCTAATCTGATAATGCCTCCGTCTCAATAGAAAGAACTTCTTGTATCTTCTTATCTTTTTTTATGCTATGTATGTCTTAAATTTTGATCAATAAAAGACATTTTGTTGTGGCTCTATCATTTCTTGTATATCTTATTCAGATATAAATAATAGGGATAGAAAATATATTCAGAGGTACAGGACATGATATATTTCTTGATGATTTTGTAGAAAATAATTATATTTATTATATCTTCTCAGAGATAATATAGACGTGGCAGAATATAATTTATTGAATATTATTATTTCAATAGATAACTTAATCAAGGATGCTAAGTTACTGATGTGGATGATTAAATGAACGAAAATGAATTGTCAAAATGAACGGATAAACGGTGGTGTCAAGTGATAATGAATGAACGGACGAACCGTCAGATGGATGTGAATGAACGGACGAACCGTCGAATGAATGTGAACGGATGAACCGTCTGATATTAATGAACGGATGAACCGTCAGATGGATGTGAAGGAACGGGCGAATCGTCTGATGAATATGAATGAACGGATGAACCGTCTGATATTAATGAACAGATGAACCGTCTGATGTTAATGAACGGATGAACCGTCAGGTGATGATGAATGAACAGACGAACCGTCTGATGAATGTGACGTTTCATTATTTTGAGAATCTCTGTCTATAAATAGAACAGAAATTTGGAAGCAATGATTATTTTCACTTTTTAATAAAATGATGTCGTCCGGAGATGCATCCAAGAAAGTTGAAGTCACTCCAAAGGTTGAAGCGGGCATTGAAGAACATCCGGCCGAACTAGTCCAGCCAAAGCAGGCAGAGGCAGGCGAAGGTTCGTCTGCACCCAAACCACCGTAAGATATCCTGGACTTCCTGCTTGAACCCGGAAAGACTGAAGAGGAAGAAGCCATGAGAATGGCTGCCTGCAAGTTCCTCGTGGGTTCCAGCAAAGATGTTCTCAACTCATTTGTTGATTATGTCTTTGATAAGGACGGCAGTGGTCCTCCTTGATATCATGTAACATCATTTATAATGAAATAAAAATCAAACTTTATTTATGAATTGTCTGATCATATTTACATAAATTTCTGTTACATTTATACATAGTATTTCTTGAAGAATTTGCCATTGATAGGCATCATTGCAACTTGACTATCTAATTCTGCAAGTTGATATGCTCCATTTGAAAAGACTTTGCTGACAACATAAGGTCCTTTCCACTTCGCATCGAATTTGCCTTTGCTCATGTGAGTCATAGTCATAGGACGTCTGACCGTTAGAACAAGTTCTCCTTGCTGAAAGGCTCTGACTTTAACTTTGCGATTGAAAGTCTTCGAGATGCGGGCTTGATATAGCTCAATATGTTGTTGAGCTAATAACCGCTTCTCGTTGAGTGCCTCCAATTCTTGAAGTCGAAGAAGGTCGTTGTTCTCTGTAGTGAGCTCATTGGCAATGGCAATCCTTAAAGAAGGAATTTGAAGTTCTAGAGGGAGAACTGCTTCACAACCGTACACCAGAGAGAAAGGTGTAAAGCCTGTGGGATTGCAGACCGTAGTTCGATAGGCCCATAAACATTTACCGTGCTTTTCACTTCAGTTCTGTTTGTTATTAGATACAAACTTCTTAAGGAGTTTAATAATGGTTTTGTTGAAAGCTTCCGCTAATCCATTAGCAGCAGGATTGTAGGTTGTCGAAGCGACATTGTCGATTCGATGATCATCACAGAATCTTGTGAACTTCTGGCTGATAAATTGAGGTCCGTTGTCGTGGATGATTCGCCGAGGTACACCAAATCGATAAATGATATGGTGTTTGACGAAGTTAATGACACTGCTGGTTTTGAATTCAGCCAAAGGTATAGCTTCAGCCCATTTAGAGAAATAATCGGTTATTGCTAGTATGAATCAATGTCCTCTAGAAGAAGGAGGATTGATAGGACCTATGATGTCCATACCCCAAGCTTCAAAAGGCCAGGAAGCAGCCGTCGGATGCAAAAATTCTGAAGGTTGATGAATGAAATCTGCATGGATTTGACAAGCTCGACATTTTCTTGCATATTCAATGGCATCTGATACCATAGAGGGCCAGTAGTAACCCATGCGTCAGATACGATCCTGTAGTTTAGGACCAGGTTGATGTGCTCCACAAATACCGTCGTGAGCTTCACGTAATACTTATTTTGCTTCATCACCAGCTAGACAGCGTAGAAGAAGACCGTCATAAGTCCGTCGATAGAGGGTCTTTGTGGTTTGGTTGTAGTAGAATCGTAGAGACCTTCGACGAATACTCGTAGCCTCTTTTGGATCTTCAGGAAGTATGTCATGAACAACAAAGTCGATGAAGGGAGTTCTCCAATCTTCATTGATAACATTGACTTCAGTAAGATTACTGAACTCAATATTACGATTGTTTTCAATGCAAAACAACTCACGATTGGAAATAACCACTACTTGTTGTCTTTTAATGGGGATGGCTAAGACTGCTGCAAGATTGGCCAAAGCATCTGCTTCAGTATTACAAGCTCGTCGAACATAGTCTATGAAGAAGGCTTTGAATGACGTAGCCATGTTGATTGCTGCTTCATGATAAGGCACTAGATCTTGATGACGAACTTCATAGGTTCCTCTAACTTGATTAACAACCAACTTAGAGTCGCCATAGACTTCAAGATATTCAACGTCAAGTTGTTTGGCTAATTGAAGACCAATTAGTAGAGCATTGTATTCTGCCAAGTTGTTGGAACATGGTTCATCTAGAGAATAGACTCTTTGGATAGTTGATCCGTCTGGAGAGACGAGAACAACTCTGACTCCTGCTACAATGGCACCATTGGGTCCGATTCTGGATGCTCCGTCAAAGAATAGACGCCAAGCAGGAAATTCTTTGGAGACTGCATTAGATTCCAAAGTCTCATTTGGAATTTCATCGTAGAGTTTGGATGTCTCTGGAACAGGATGAGCTGCTAAGAAATCCGCCAATGCTTGACCTTTGACAGACTTTTGTGGAACATATACCATGTCATATTGGGCTAGCAGAATGGCCCATGTAGCCAACCGAGAGTTGAGAGTGTTAGGCTTCTTCATCAGTACCCGAAGAGGATTGACTCGGAATATGACATGAATGGTTTGACCAATAATACAATGCCGAGTCTTTTGAACAGCAAACATGATAGCTAGGCATTCTTTTTCGACCGGACTATAACGGTGTTCAGCACCAATCATAGTATGACTGAGATAGTAGATAGCCTGTTCGTGGCCCTCTTTGTTCTTTTGGGCAAGTAAAGCACCCAATGAATGGTCCATAGCACGGACATACATTAAGAATGGTATGCCAGAGATTGGGGGCACCAAGACAGGTGGATTCATGAGATACCATTTGATATCTTCAAATGCTCGTTGACATTCTTCGGTCCAAACGAAAGATACAACCTTCTTCATGAGTTGAGTGAATGGTCTGCAGCATCCAGACAGATTCAAAATAAATCTCCTGATGTACACAAGTCGACCTTGGAATCCTCGTAGCTCTTTTAGGTTGCGTGGAGGACGCATCTCTTGAATGGCTTTGATCTTCTCGGGATCCACGTGTATACCCATAGAGGTAATGACGAAGCCGAGAAATTTACCACTAGAGACATCCAAGAATGACTTGGTAGGATTCATTTTGAGTTAATGTTGGCGCATGAGGTTGAAGATAGTTCTAAAGTCTTGGATGTGATCTTCCTTTAGACGACTTCTGACAGCAATATCGTCAACGTAGCATTCGACAGTCTTGCACAGATGATCTCGAAAGATGGTACTCATGGCTCGTTGGTATGTTGCACCAGCATTCTTGAGACCAAACGGCATCACAGTATAACAATAGACTCCGCGAGGAGTGCGAAAAGAAGTATGCTTTTCATCTTCAGGATTCATCCGAATTTGATTGTATCCGAAGAATCCGTCCATGAAAGATATTCTTTCGAACCCACTTGTATTGTCAATCATGACGTCCGTGATAGGGAGAGGAAATTCATCTTTTGGACATGCTTCATTGAGATCCCAAAAATCGATGCAAACTCGAACTTTGTCGATTTTCTTTAGAACTGGGACGACATTGGCTACCCAATCAGGATGCTGCTCTTCTCGAATAAAGCCACAAGCGATGAGCTTCTTGACTTCATCGTCGATTGCGTCCATCATTTCTGGTTTGAAATGTCGTTGTTGTTGTTTGACCGGTTTTACATTCGGTAAGATGTTTAATTTGTGAGTAGCAACTTTAGGATCCAGTCCTGGCATGTCTCCATAGCTCCAGGCAAAGACATCAATATATTCTAGAATCAAAAGAATTAATTCTTGTTTATCCTCTTCTGGAAGGTTCTTGCTGATGAATATTGGACGAGATGACCCGTTCTCTCCTACATCAATTTGAACCAATTGATCTTCGGTAGGAGGTTCCCTTTGTTCGAATCTGAGTTCCCATTGGGTATCCATTCGTTGAGCCCAAGGATCTATTTCAGGGTTTTCTTCAAGATCCTCATCATAGCCTTCTAGAAGTTCGGCGAAGACCATGTTAGAAGGCACAGTCAACCGATGAATTTGACCAATACTGGTGTCAGAATCCCACGATCTGGAATCAGAAGAGTTAAAGCGTTCTTCACTATCGGATTTAGAAACTGCTGGGAATAACATTGGAGGAGAAGCATATCCAAGACCTCTTTTGGTCCTGCTGTAGTACATCTCTGACTTTCCTTTCGGCACAGTCGTACGGATAGGTGTTCTCCGTCCTTTACCGTAGTTGAGGTCGTTCTTGAAGTCGTAACCCATCTTTCGGATGATATCTTTTGATTGTTGACTATAACGCCTGAGTTGAAGATGCCCCGTGTCGTTGACTTTGCTATTATCCGTATAGCTGAATTGTTGTTCCGGTCCTTTACTAAAAAATATTGGACTTTTGCCTTTCTTTCGAGCAGAAACAATTCGGTATGAATCATCTGGGTGTTCAAAAGAGACTTCAGTTTGAAGAGATTGCACAACTCCCATTGTAAATGACTGAAAGCTATCTAACATATCCAAGTAGCATTTAGTATGATAAATGACATCAGTATACTGGAAAGTAGATGCTTCTTCATTGATTTGTACATTGGTATTTACAGCAGGACCTTTAGCCTTAGCAGGCTTGGTCAGATTGATTACAAGAGGGGGAGAAGAAAAACGTGGAGGAGGATTAGCTTTATTACGACGGAGGTCGATAACAAGCGGCTCAGAGGAGGTGAGCTCCCTTTTTTCCTTGTTATGAGGTAGATCTATAACAAGTGGCTCAGAAGAAGTGAGCTGCTTTTTGTCCTTGTTACGACGTAAGTCAATAACAAGCGGCTCAGAAGAGGTGAGCTCCCTTTGATCATGATCATCATCAGTTGGTTTCTGAACTGGCAAGTGAATAGCCAGTGGCTTGGAAGATTAAGGACGAAAAACACGCCCTTTGACAGGTATGATAAGGGTATCTTTGGAAACTGCTTCTGATTCTTCTTCAGTATCCAGAGACAAGACAACCTTCATGAATTCATCCTTGTACATGCGAGCGTCGTTACAGTATGCTTCAACGCCTTTGAAAGGATAGAGATCAGCAACTTCCTTCTGAACTTCTCCATTGTCATCAACATATTTGAAACATTGATGAAGAGTTGATGGAACAATGTTGTGTTCATGTAGGAATGGTCTCCCCAATAAAGTATTATAAGAACAACCATGATTGTCGATGATATAGAAGGTCACCTTTGTGCGAAGATTGCCTATTTGGAGTTTTAGACGAATCTTGCCCAGAGGTTCGCTCCTCCCTTGATTGAATACAAGGATGGTGGTGATTGTACTGGAGAGACTATGTACAGGGATCTTCAACGCATCCAACATTGTTTTTGGCATGATGCTAAGGGCAGACCCTGGGTCTATCAGAATACGATCGACTTTCATCGAGTCGACATATCCTGTATAGTAGAGATGACGGTCATACCGGTTGTCTTCCATCAACAAGTCATCTTGAGTGAAAGTTATGTTTGGAATTAACTCCAACACGCTATGACAATGGAGGCAAGAGACAGGCTCTGCTGTAGGCTTCTTCAGAAGGGCTAGACAAGTTTCAGCTTGCATGAGAGCTTCACTTAGAGTTTCCCGAGTTTCTTTAGAAAGACGTAAGAGCTCGAAAATTGACAACTGGGCCGGTGTATTGGCTAACTGAGCCAAGATGTCAAAGTTGTAAGGCTTTTTAAGTCCAGAAGGAGATGTCTTCTTCAAAGGTTTATCGAAGCGGACTTGCTGTTTGCCTTTGTCAGCGACCGTCGGCTTGGAAGGAATGGATATCACCAACGGTGAGGAAGCAGTAGGAATATCCTCAGTAGAAGTAGGCTGTACCGGAGCAGGTTCAGAGGAAGAAGCAGGATTCTCTTGGGCTTCAGGATAATCCTTTAGATAAGCTTTCCCTGACCTAGTGCCTAACAGGATTTTTTCATCAAATATGGGGTCAAAAGACACCATATTGCAAATCTTTGTCTTGCCCTTGGAGCGGTCTTTCTTCTTGGAGGAAGAGAGAAGTTCGAACTCTGAAGCAAGATCTGGATGAATCCACATAATCTCGCCATTGTCAAGTGACAAAGGGACGAGACCTTCACTTCGTGGAGGAGGAAGATTCTCAATCTCAAGAGTAGCTTTGGGGATAGGAATGACGCCATGCTGCACCATCTGGGGCGGGAAGTCACTGAACTGAACTGATACCATATTTGCAGTAACAGTCTTCTCGTCTTATTGTAGAGTGACGATGCCAGCGTTGACCAGCTCCTGAATTTTGCCTTTGAGCACATAACATGCTCGAGTGGGATGTCCGATAAACCTGTGATAGACACAGTACTTGGGATGATCAGTCTTACCGACTTTATCGGGCTTCTTTGGATCTGGAAGTTGGATCTTATTGCTTTTGATTAAGCAATCAAAGATGCTAGCAGTGTCATTCTCGTCAAAGGAATACTCTACTTTAGGCCAAGGTTCTCTCGGTGGAGGTGCTGAAGGGGCAGAAGTGGACGTAGGAGAAGCTACGTTAACCGCCAGATATTCTTTGTTCTTGTTCAAATTGATGTTCAAAGTTTCTTTTGGTTTGCGGTTGTTCTGGCGGTTTCCATCACCTGATGTTTGATGTTCATCCCGATCGGGGTTAGACATTTGTACCCCTAGCTGCTTGAATTTGTCGGCGCTAACTTCAGCTGCTTTAGCGTTGACAATAAAGGATGGCCAATCTTGGAACTGAGTAGACCCCGTCCACATGCTGATGATAGGCAATAGATTTGCCTTGCAGGTGTCTATGGTGACAGCAGCCGGAGTTCTCGGTGGCATTTTCAAGGCTTCTCAACGGAATCTTTCAATAAAACTTTCAGCAGTTTCATTATGCTTTTGTTTGATTTTATTGAGGGCTGACATAGTCATGTCATTGATTCCCTCGTAAAATTATTCCAAGAAGATTTGCTTTAAGCCAGAGAAGGAGGTGATACAACCATCGGACAAGCTTCTATACCAATCGTATTCTACGCCAGCTAAACAGTCGACGAATACTCTGCTAAGAAGAGCATCATTTGGTTGAAGTTGAACAGTCATAATCTCAAAGTGGTGATAAACTGACTGGGAGATGTGCTCCCATCAAACAGCAATATAGTTGGAATCTTGTACTTTGGAGGAAACGGGACTTCCTTCCATTCAACTGGGTAAGGTTGCTTAACCCCCAACCTTTGCAAGTTGTCCTTCTCCTTGAAAGCTTCCAACTGAGTTCGCAGGAGTTTCACAGCTTCATTGGCATCTTCCACTGATGTAGAAGGAGCAGGCTGAATCACAGTGTTAGGAGGAGGAATAGCATGATAAGCACTACCCCCAGCACCTGATTGACTGGGTGTAGGTTGGACTTGTACAGGAGGTACTGGAAGAGATGCTACCCCCAGTCCTGCATTAGCAGGCACCGACGATGCTATGATTTCGGGATTTGTAGGCGGTACTGTCGGTGGTACTGTGTGCTGAGCCACAATGATGGAATGCATACTTGTGACCATTTTTGCCATTATTTTCAATTTATCTTCTAGTGCAGCTATTCTTTGTTCTTGACTAGCTGAACTGGAAGTATCAGGATCTTCATTGACAACGTAAGCTGTCACTTCTCTGGGTACAGTGGAAGACACTGTCTGTTCTGAACTTTCGCTGTATGCATCATAGTCGGAGAAAGAATCATCTCCTGAGTGAGAAGGAAGAAAACGTTCAGAAGAATCTTGAAGATTCCTTTGACCGATTGTGTCTCGGCTTCGGGATCTGGTATGTTGGAATACTCCTTCAGAGGATTCTTGGAGTAAATCTAAATACCGTTGGCTTAGCTTGCGAGGCTTTCCGTGCTTAGAGCACTTCCTATCCCCAGTGTCTCTGGAAGTCATGTTGACGGAAGCGTACAGAACATCATCTTCATCTTCCGACATAGATTCAGAGTTAGAAAAGTTCAAACGATCGAAGACAGATCGTCTAGTTGTTTGACAACAACACTTGATAACAACCTTATGATTATAATGATGATGATCACTTGGTTGAATTGGAAGTGTTGGAGTGTTGTCCCGCCTTTGTTTGAGGTATTCTCGGAGATCAGGAACATCAACGGGACGAGGAAAAATTTGAGGGATATGTTCTTTAATAACATTCGGAACATGGTTCCGGTTCTTCAAATGTTTTGTCCCTTGAGTGTATAGGGAAGTGCTCATTTCATTGGCATAGGTGTCTAGATTCTTGATCCTGGAAGTCTGCTTCTGATGATGTTTGGTCTTCGGCATTGGCCGTTTACGTTTCACCGAAGTTGGCCTGTTGAGATAAGTTCTTAGATCAGCAAACTCACCCCCAGGAGTTTCTTTTTGAGACACCAGAAATTTTTCCTGTCTTGAACGGGAGATCTTGAGGGTTGGGAGATCTTGGAACTCTGCTACCGGAGTAGGCAGAATACCTCTTTAATCAGTACAAGTTCTTTTAACATGGAGAGAAGAATCTTTGTTTGAAAGAATTTTTGTACTGACTGATGCCGGAGCACATTCAGAATAATCTTCAACGGTAAAAACCGAGGAAGATTGAAAAAAGACCAAAGGGCATTTTCCTGTGTTTTGTAGAGAAGGGTTAGCTAAAAAGCATTTCCCTCTGTTGCCTTCCAAGTCATGGGACAAGAAAGTTTGAGAAAAGACCAAAGGGCCTTTTCTTTTGTTGTTAGGAGGAGGAATATCCAAAAGACTATCCCCAGTAGATTGTACAAGAGCAGCAAGATGCTGGAGAGGAGTAGAGCTTTTTTCTTTGTTGTTAGAAGAAGAGAGATTAGCCAAAGGGCTGTCTCTCCTGGATTCTGCAGACATGGCTTGCGCATGGGTGGATGGCGCACTGGCAGGTTGTGCAGGAGAGTCCTTAATAGAGAACTTTCTGGTTTTGGCCACAGACACTGTGGTTTGCGCATCAGGAGTTCCGGCCACAGAGTATTTAGGATGCACTCTAGTTGCTGGAGTATTGGTTTGTACAGGAAGATGGGCAGCCAACTGCGCCAGAGGCAGAGGAGTCTTATACTTTGACAAGGCAGCATAAGAAGTCTTCTGTTTACTGACAGCAACTGCTTGCGCATGAGTAGTTGAGACAGATTTTGCAACAGTCTTAGTGGCAGCAACTGTAGACTGTGCATCAGGCTTCTTGGCAGACTGCGCAGCAGTCTTGCTGGCAGAATTAATGGACTGCGCCGCAGTCTTAGAGACCCACACTGGGTGCACTTTGCTCGTGGCAGAAGTGGTTGCAGTACGAGGAGTGGTCTTAGAGTTGATCATGGCTTCATAGGCTGTCTGGTTGACCTTCACAACCAGAGTCTTCTGCGTCTTCCCGATAGACGCTATGTCACATTGAGTTGTCACTTGCTCGTCGAAGAAGAAAGTCGTCCCCAGCAGAGTCGCCATTTTGTTTGCAAAAACAAAAGTATGAAACTTTATTGATACAAAATTTGTAAAGATTACAAGAATTTTGGGAAAGTACAACTATAGGAATCCAATCTAGAAGACGATTGCTTTATCCCTTGAATGATGTGAACTTGGAAGACGGTAGCCTTTGAAGTTGACTTGAAGGCAAAAGCCTCGGAGAATTGAAGGCAAAAGCCTCGGAAGAATGCAGCAGTACTTGGGCAAGAACTCCTGAACTCTCTGAACTTTTATGTCTGATCTCTCTATCTGATCTCTGATTTCTGATCTGTGATCTGTGATCCCCTTGAATGGAGACTTGAAACTCTATTTATAGAGTTCTGGAAATAACTAACTTTTAGTTATTCTATACTGCGCATGATAGATTGTGCATGAATTGGATTACGCAACAGTAGACTGCACAGGCAGTTGTCTGATTATGGGCCAATTGTCTTTGACACATGGCATCATTTGATTGAAATGCGCATGATCGTGCATAGACGGTTGCCACGTAATGAGCAATTGATGGCATGAATGCTACGTATATGTTGTCAGTTGTGTTGATAGAGCGCGCAACCTGAATTACACTGGCATTGGATTGCACAGGAATGGACTGCGCAGGAATGGACTGCGCAGGCATGGATTGCGCCAATATGGATTGCGCATTCGACAGGCTGGCCGATTGTGCGGCCAGCTGTCTTCGAGCACCGTGTTGTACGATTAAACAAACATTCGCCTCGTTCTTCGTGCTGTCAGCTGTTAGAAGATTTGATTGTGTCAGGTAATGATGATTATTGCCACGTCAGCCTGCGCGCTTGAGATTGTGCGCAGTCTAGTATGCGTAATCTGTATGCTGCACAATCTGATGTCTGTGCAGTTCATTTGAAAGATGCATTTCTTGATCTTCATGACTTTGTTGATGTGTGGAACTTGATTTTTTAGGACCTACACACGCGAGTGCACCACGCGCGCGCGAGCACTGTTGCTCCCCTGCTGCTCGAGGTCGTTTGCACAGTACACACGCCACTTTGACATGTGATTTTGGACACACACGAAGGGGCACTGACAGACACCACGTATGTCAAGTTACGCGACCTCTTGTGTCGTGTCGGACACAGTGTCGTGCGTGCATGGGGAATGCGTTGTGCGTATCAGTATTTTGTTTTGGGTTCTATGTTTAATTCAGTTTTGATGTTTTAATATATGTTTTTAATTGCTATTTAGATCCTAATCATATCTAATTATATATTTTACATTTAGTTTATATGTTAATTTAGGTTTGTAATGTGGAATTGAATTCAAATGTTGGGTTTAATGCCAGCGGCTGATATATTATTGATGCTTGGTTGTTTTTCCATTTTCCTAACTTTAAATCCCTGTTTAGTAATGGTTTTCACTGGTTAATGATCCCCACATGATTGTTGATTCATATTAATGTAGTATTTCAATTCAATAGGCTTATTGGTTTGAGAATGTGATGTTTGACAGTTTGTTGGGTTTCAAATGAAATAGCTGATACATGGTGTTTGGTTTGATTTGAGTTCAATTGACATATGAACTGTAATTGATTCAAATCCTAATTCCTGAATGTTCTTCCTATTCTACCTAATAGAATGTTCTTTCATTCCTAACAATGTATTAACTTACTGTACATGAATGTTCATTTTGTCACCCTCATTTCCCGTATTTCCCGTATTTCTCGTATTTTCCCGTATTTCGTATTTATACTCGTATCTGGATTTTGGCTTGTATTTTTATTTTTCTCAACTTGTGGAATTTCGGTATTTCTCGTATTTTGGTTTTGGCATGGCTCGGTTTTATTGGGGATGGTTCGGTTTGGTTCGGTTTTATATGCTGGAGCACCCTAGCCCTATGCTACACCCTCAACCCACCACAACTCCCCCACTTTATAATCCCTACCTACCACTCTCTCTCCTCATAACTTCCACCATTAATTTCCTTCTTCTTCTTCTCCTCCTTCCTCCACAACTCTCCTAACCCTAGGCAAGTGCACCTTGCCACTACATGAGAACCCTAATTTACTTGTCCATTTAATAGATTAGGACATGGTGATCAACTTTAGAACTTAGCATTTTGTGATTTGGAGTCTCCATTGTTCTAGATCTAGGTTTTCCCTATTTTCGGTTTTGTATGGTTTTGATCTACTTAAGTTGGGTTTTTATGGGTTTTGGTGTTTCCATGTGGAAGAGCATTCAATTCTACCCAAGTTGGAACTTTGGAAATCTGGATTTGGAGTTCGGATGGCCAAGTTATGATGCTTTGGAAGCCTTGGGTTCATCCATGGTGTTCTTGCTGTTTGGAGAAGACAGTGAGCAGTGTGCAGAGCTGTTTAGCTTACGCACACTGAGCTGCGCGTGCTCTTTAGCGTGCGTACGCAGACTTGGATACGCTCCCTGTTGGAAGCGTGCTCCCTTGAGTGTGCGTGACTTTTCACGCTACTGCTCCCTCGAGCGTGCGTGACTTTTCACCCACACTGCTCCCTTGAGTGTGCGTGACTTTTCACGCTACTGCTCCCTCGAGCGTGCGTGACTTTTCACCCACACTGCTCCCTTGAGCATGCGTGACTTTTCACGCTATTGCTCCCTCGAGCGTGCGTGACTTTTCACCCACACTGCTCCCTTGAGTGTGCGTGACTTTTCATGCTACTGCTCCCTCGAGCGTGCGTGACTTTTCACCCACACTGCTTCCTTGAGCGTGCGTGACTTTTCACGCTACTGCTCCCTCGAGCGTGCGTGACTTTTCACCCACACTGCTCCCTTGAGTGTGCGTGACTTTTCATGCTACTACTCCCTCGAGCGTGCGTGACTTTTTACCTACGCTGCTCCATGTAGCGTGTGTGACTTTTTACTTACGCTGCTCTCTCAGCGTGCGTGACTTTTCACCTATGCTGCTCCTTCAACGTGCGTGACTTTTCACCTACGCTGCTCCTTCAGCGTGCGTGACTTTTCACCTACGCTGCTCTCTCAGCGTGCGTGACTTTTTCGTACGCTGCTCCCCTGACCCCTTGTTTAACCCATTGGCTCTTGGAGTTTTGGTCTTATTTCTTTAAGCCTGGCTTTTCTATAGTCCTGTATATTGATATTTTATTAGATATTTTACGCCCATTTTATATCCTTACGTCTTTTATCATGAACTTGATTTTACTTAATTTGTTTGGAATGACTATTGTACATAGCATGGTATGGCAAGGAACTAGCATAACACGACAGTGACTCGTATTGGTGCACTTCTGACATGACCAACCTGACATGATAGTGGCCCGTCGTGGCGCACTCCTGACAAGTACCCTGACATGATTTATCTTGATAATTTAACTTGACCTGTCTTGACACCGTAGGTAGTTCTTTCTTGCTTGCCTGTTATATCCACTTGTCCTGTCTCGCATCATGTCTAGGATGGGACTCCTGAGTACCATGGTCAGGAGTACCTACTAAAATGGATTAAGGTTAATAACTAGAATAACACAGTAGTCATGAAGAGATGACACAGCTATGGGCAATCCCGTTACCTGGGCGCTCTTGGGATCTGTAGCCTGCCGTCGAGTAGGGCACATTTCCAGCACACCGTCGCGTGTTGCACCCTCTAAGTCACCTAAGGGTACATTTGTCCCCCGGGCGATGTACCCACCTGAATTCAACCCTAATCTTTCGTCCTGGGTAACCTGGATGGTCTGCAGGGCTTGTGGCTGTGGAACAATCTTACTGCATCTTGTTAGTAATTAGGCCTGTGATAACCCTAGTTTGTTAAAGTAGTAAGCCGTAGTATCTGCTTGGCCGTGGTTGATTGAATGAGGTATAACCAGTTTAGCCATGTCTTGATCCAGTACAAGATTGCTCCCTGTCTTGATTTCTTGCATTATTATCTTGTCGATAAATGGTGGGAAACCAAGTTCTGTTCAGATAAAGGGTTACAACCCCGGTCCTTGTTTGGTTTACGGGTTGTAACCTGGTTATCGGAATAGTCCCATGGTTATCTCGTCGTATATCATCCTGATATGTTTTTCGTAATTCTAGTTTTGATATTAGATTTTCTGTGCTGATTGCTGGCTTTTGTTCTTATTTCGTGGCCCCCTTGTGGCACTTGCTCTTTCTGGGGTTGACCCAGCTAGTTTTGTGTGGCCAGATTTCGGAGCAGCTTCCGAGGATCTACCAAGCTTCCAGCCCAATGGTGGCGACTAAAAGGAACCCGGGCTACGAGTGGGTTTTCTATTTTGTTTCGCTCACTCTATTGTAAAGTTATTCTTTTGAGGCGTTTAGCCGACGCGCACCTGTTAGCTCGATGCACTTTTACTTACTGTCTGCCTACGGGCTGTAAACATGATTAACAAATCCTAGGGTTGATCATGTATGACTTAACACTTGCTAGTCCTCGTATTTTGTACGACTAGCTTCATGATCAGCTGAATATGTAATATTTGGGATGCCTTATTATTGTATATTTAATGATCATACATCTTGCGACCTTACTTACTTGCTTGTGATTGAGACATTAGGCTGTTCATGACCATAAGAGACCGTTGGCTTGTAGTAAACCCTCATATTTCTAGACAGCCGTGACCGTATATCGAGGTGGTTCCCATTTCAATATACGTAGCTGGCTATGTCGGCCCCCGCTCTCCAGTATTCTGGTTCTGGGGCGTGACATGGTTTAGGTGGTGGCCCATACAGGTCTTGTCAATCAAGAAATGTGAGGGTTTACCGAATAGATGTCTCAATCAGTACTCGTCCTTGATCTCTGTTCGTATCCTCGGAATCCCTGAAATTCTTGCCCTGATTACATGCTTGTATCGTTGATCTGTCCTGGTCCTTCCTTATTGTTTCCCTGTGTCGTTTTCCTCAGCGGCACTGTACCTGACCCTGCCGATCAGCAAGGAAGAGCACCTCCCGTAGGCCAGCAGCAACCTGGGGATCAAGCCCAGCATTCCGGAGTCGCCTCCATAGTGATACCTACTGGAGGAGAGTCACCAGTTCGGCCCGTCCAGCCCGCAGAGCCAGATGATGGTACCTTAGTAGGCCTTATCAGAACCTTGATAGCTTCCCAGGATCGTCGAAGCGACGCCCTGCACCAGACAGTTCAAGATGCTTTGACCCGAGGAGGACATCCAGGGAACCAGGCGGCCAACAGTTTCAAGCGCCTGAACCCTCCTTTCTTCGACGGCACCGAGGATGTGATTGCCGCGGATGCACGGCTTCAGGATACCGAGGTGATTCTGGAAGCAGCCAGGACACCTGAGAATAAGAAGGTGGCGGTTGTACGCCTGCAGTTGTTGGATTTAGCTCGCAATTGGTGGGCGGCGCAGGCCATGGGATTAGTAGCACCCATTGCTTGGGCAGTGTTTAGAAAGAGATTCTAGACGAAGTATTTCGATGCTGTGGCTCGGTACGAACTGCAGACCAGATTTACCAACTTGAAGCAAGGAGGCAGAACAGTCGACAGTTATGCATCGGAGTTTTCTAGGCTCAGTAGGTTTGCTCCCACCTTGGTGGCGACCGAGTTTGATAGGGCCCAGCGGTTCCAGCAGGGACTGCATTTGGAGATCTTGTTGGCGGTGGAGCAGTTCGAGCACCAGACGTTCGATGCAGTCTTGAGAGCAGCTATGAGGCATGAGTACACCTCCCAGAGGATCGTGGATAGGAACGGAGTAGGAAGCGGTCCCACAGTCAGATGCACCAATCATCAGCTCCAGCCCCGGCAGCTAGGGGATTGACCATTGGAACTCCGAGGCGGGCGGCCTCAGTAACGTCGGTTCAGCATTCGACCCCGACGTACCCGTAGCAGCAGAAGCAGAAGCAGACTTCCGCGATGGGATGTTCTCATTGCGGGAAGCCAGGGCATGTGGTGGCAGACTGTCGCAGGGCGCAGGGATTGTGCCTGGCTTGTGGAGCAGCAGATCATAGGATAGGGGCTTGTCCGAATAGGGGTGGTTCATCAGCATCCAACCCTTCTAGCTCTTCGGTGAGAGGACCGACCCCAGCACCAGTTCAGCAGCAGCAGTATCAGTCTTCGAGGCCCTTGCCGCCTCAGTCTCAGGTATTCTAGCAACAGCACCCCCAGCAGTATGCACAAGCCCAAGTTCAGACCCAGAATAGGCAGAAAGGTTTCCAGCAGAGGGGACCAGCAGCCAGAGGACAAGGTCAGGCCATGATGATGGCTATGGAAGAAGAAGTTGCACCAGGTGAGGTTGTGGCAGGTACTATTCTCGTCAACTCTTTTCCAGCTTCGGTATTGTTTGATTCTGGTAAATCGTATTCATTTATGTCTGCACGATTCGCGACACGGATAGGATTGGAGCCCGAGTCATTATCAGTGAGGCTCAATATACTTACTGGTAATGGTCTTGTGGGAGTAGATTAAGTGTTTTCCTCGTGTCGGATCGTAGTTAGCGGTTGGGAGTTCCCCGCTAGATTCATAGAGTTTTCTATGGCAGACTATGATGTAGTCCTAGGCATGGATTGGTTGAGGAACCAGTTTGCTAGGATAGACTGCCATGTTGGCAGAGTTGTTTTCAGCATTCCAGGCGAGCCAGAGTTTTCGTTTTCCAGAGGCGCAGTAGAGCCATCTTCCCCAGCATTGCGGATGGCAGTAGCAGCAGTACAGTTACCCCGGATAGTTGAAGAGTTTCCAGATGTCTTTCCAGAGGAGCTTCCAGGGATGCCACCGGAGCAGGAGATTGAGTTTACTATAGACTTGATTCCTGGGACAGCACCAGTATCAGAGCGAGTCTACAGGATGGCGCCTTCAGAGTTGGAGATTTTATATAAGATGATTGAAGAACTGAGGACCAAGGGATTCATCCGTGCAAGTGGATCACCTTGGGGAGCCCCGATGCTTTTTGTGAAAAAGAAGGATGGTACGTCCAGGCTATGTGTTGATTATCGTACCTTGAATTCGGTGACAATCAAGAACAGATACCCTCTTCCGAGGATAGATGACTTGTTTGATCAGCTCAAAGGGGCTTCAGTGTTTTCGAAGATAGACTTACGATCAGGATACCACCAGATCAGAGTCAGAGAGCAGGACATCCCGAAGACAGCATTTAATTGAGGTATGGGCATTGGGAGTTCCTTGTTATGCCCTTTGGAGCGACCAATGCGCCGGCCATATTCATGGACCTCATGAATCGCATTTTCATGCCTTACTTGGATCAGTTTGTGATCGTGTTCCTAGATGACATCCTGGTCTACAGCAAGAGTGAAGCAGAGCATGAGCAGCATCTCAGAGTCGTCCTCCAGACGCTTAGGGAGCATCAGTTGTACGCCAAGTTCAGTAAATACGAGTTCTGGCTCGATCGCATTTCATACTTGGGTCACATCATTACCCGAGGAGGAGTGGAAGTGGATCCCCAGAAGATTGTGGCTATCGAGTCATGGTCGGTACCCAGTTCAGTGGCAGAGTGTTTTCGATAAAGAAATTCTCTTTATTTGTTGTGTTTCTAGGAAAATTACAACTGTAGGAATCCGATCTAGAAGACGATCGCTTTATCCCTTGGACTATGCGAAGAAGAAAAGCTCTTAAAATTTTGACAGTAGATATCAATGTATCTGTACAATGAATAAAAAAAGAACTCTATTTATAGAGTCAAAACAGTAACTGAAAAGATAACTACCTCACCACTGGTGCATTTGAAAAGTCACGCAGACTCTAAATACACGCAGGGTTAATGAGTAGTTACTGGACATGGCCCGTAACTGTTGGACACATGGCATTAGTGCATGGGTCGTGTGCAAGTTACTGGGCACGCGAGAGAGAGATCGGTGGCATGGCTGCCACGTACTCCAGTTGAAATGAAATCCACGCTGTCTTGCTGAAGGCAAAAATCCACGCAGTTTCGTTGACGCAGACTCGTTGAAGGCGAAATCCACGCAAGCTTTGAAGAAGAATACTTCAGAATTTACGCAGGCTTTGAGAAGAATAACTTAAAAATCCACGCAAACTTGAGGAAGGAGATGGTTCAGAATCCATGCCAACCGCCAGCTGTCTTGATTTGGCATGCTTCGTCTGACACAAAATCTCTGACATTGATTATATTGTCAGCCGCATTAAATGAAGATAAGACCCAAAGTCACGCCAACTTGGTGAAGAGTGAGTCTTGATAAGGAAGATTTCGAAAATCACGCAAAAGACGGCGATGATCTCTCGAGTTCTGTGCATACGTGGCATACGAGGAGACGTTTCTCGACTGCTGTGTTGTCAGTCATTATGATTCTGACGTATGGCCGAGCTGTCTCTGCGTGATTTCTAAAGGAGATGGACAGGCAGAACTTATCGTATCTTTTGTGCTGCTTCTCGGATCACTCTGCGTGACTTGTTCTGATCAACTTAGCGTGACTTCATTTTTTAGGCCTACAAAACCCCCTTCAAAGTTTTCAAAAAATGATAAAATATTTTCGAAATACTTTGAAAATAAAGATGATGAAATGAGTTAAAGTCACGCTGAGATGGCTCCAAAATTTTTCGGAAGTCGAAAAGACTTCGAAGTTCTTTGAAAACATCCAAATGAACTTATTAAATGTCATAATGACTCTTTGTTCTTCGAGACTGATTGCGTCCAATTTATGGTGGAATATGAACTGTCGACGAGATCTGTTATATAAACAGGAAGAGATTCTCAGCTTTGACATTCATCTCTCGAAAATATGACCCCAAAGGAAGCAGCCGAAGAGGAAGCACGCAAATTGGGCTTTTGTTCCCATGGTGACCCCACTTTTGGGGGCAAAGAACCCGAACCTGTCGTCATCGAGCTCAAGGACGACTCCACGCAGCTAGCCAAGAATCTCTTGAGCTACTTTGGATTAGATGGTTCGTCTTTTTCTGATGGGCGGAGCCTTATGGAGAAGCGTGAAATGCTCGAGACTCTATTGCATCGCCTGGGAGTTAAGAGCATAGAGGATTTAGGCATCAAACTTAGCCGCTCTGGAAAATAGGGCGTAACTTTCTACGCTTTTGTTGCACTTTTTTTGTCTTTTTGTAAGGCCATCAGTGCCTGTTTAAAGAATGAAGTACAACTTTTGTGTTTGATCTGCGTGCCTTTTAATGAAGAATATTAATTAGCACTCTTTGACTGTTTCCAATGTTGCACGGTCTCTCGAAGTACACGTAACACTCATTCCACAATTTATGAGCGCTATTTATGCGGATCTTTTCCAAGAATAGACCTGCACTTGACCCTTTAAATAGATGGATGAACTCCACGCAAACTCATCTTCCCATTCTTCTTCCTCTCTTCTGAGAATGAATTTTCTATGAGAAGAAAATAGGAAAGCCATGTTGTCTGATGTCAAATCTCTGTGCACGCTACCAGACATGGATCTGTCAATCCTTAGCAGCAAACTCAGCGGTAAGTTCAATATACACGCATCGAATTTTTGTTTGCTAAGGATAAATTCATCTTCCTGAAATGAACAGAATGCATCTGTCTTTGCTTGGCCAGTTTCTGTTGACTGATTTTTTTTTACTGTTTCTTGCAGAATTTTGGCTGAAAATCTTCTTCAGAACTGGCATTGGTGATGTGGATGCTGTGGACAATGTTCTTCTGACATCTACATCAGGGAGCTCATACGCTTTTGACGCATAAATCAGACAACTCAGAACTCTTCGTGAGATAGAAGGGTCTTCCTTAGATGGTAGGAAGAGCCTTTATACACGAGAGTTGGATGGTGGAGTTAACTCTACTACCGAGAAATCGGGTAGTAGAGTTCCTTTGACGGCAGAACTAAGAATCGTATCCCAATGCTGGATACATTCCTACCTGCTTGAGGTGTCGCCGTTCCTCCACGAGCTGTATTGGCAGCAACACGCCGTCGGGCTGCCATACTCTGTGGTTCTCCTCTCGTCTGAGAGAGAAGACCAGAGTTTGATTCCTGCTGATCTGGTCGTGACTGAGACCCAGACAGTCAGGAATTACAACCAACAACGAACCTGACGGAGAAGGTCCGACGGAGAAGATCCAAAGAAGAAGATAGATCTCTATTAGGTTATCGTTGTGGTGTAGAATGAAAATCCAAGATTTGTAATAGATTTCTATTATGATTTGTAGGAAAGTCTAAGAAAATGTAATAGACTTTTTGTGGTGAAATGGGAATGGAAATGACATTTCTTCTATGCTCAATGATTTGTATTTGTGGATGAATTGTGGACATGATAGATAATAAAATCATCTTTTCTGTTTTTAGAGTATATGATATTATCAGAGGTATTATGGACATGATAATATATAGGAACTCGAAAGAAAATAGATTGATTTCTATGCAGAGGTCAAAACATGACAAATAAGTGAGCAGATTCGGAATTGATTCAGAGGTTATGAAAACATGATAAATAACGAATCTCCACTTAATAAACTGATAGAAGATTATGAACGGATGAACCGTTAAGAAACGATGAACAGATAAACTGTCGAGTGAATGTAATAAATGAACGGACGAACCGTCAAGTATTAATGAACATGTGAAACGTCGGATGAATGTGAGAAATGAATGGATGAACTGAATATCGGGAAAGAATACGTCCCTTCGATCCTTGTAACCATATGCCTATAAAAAGAGCATATATTTGAATAGAAGGATCGCATTTTATCCATAATGTCTTTTGAAGAGAACATAAAGAAGGCTGAAGTCGCCCTTGAAGCTACTGAAGGTGTTAAAGAACATCCACCTCCGCAGAAGAAGAAAATGGGCGAAAGCTCGTCTACTCCCAAGCCGCCAAAAGATATCCTGGACTTCCTGGTCGAACCAGGAGAAACCGAAGAAGAAGAAGCAATGAGGCTGGCTGCCTGTCAATTCTTGGTGCGGTCAGGAAAAGATGTATTCAATTCTTTTGCTGATTATGTATGTGGTCCTCGTCCCAAATATGAAAGGGATCACAGTGATCTTCCATGATGATGTACTTTTTTTTTCTTGAGGGATTTGTCTCAAATAAACTCCGTTTAAGGAAACTTTGTTTACGATATATCCTTACCACTTTATATTTTTGCCTTTATTCATTGATCTTTTGACTCAGAAATCAGAAAGACTAAATATCATTTTCATAAATATGATATTGAGATAGAAAATTCAGAGGTAATGTGGACATGATTTTCTGGATATCAAATTTGTTGAGAAAACGATACAAAGTAGAATACCTATCTCCACTGGGGATAATAGATATCAGAATGATTCTTCAGAAAGAACAATGAAACAGCTGGAGAGTGATGGGAGGACAATCTTGATAGAAATATCAGACGTAGTACTTCTTCAAGAATTTGCCGTTGATGGGCATCATAGTGGCTTTACCATCTAGAGTAGTGAGTTGATAAGCCCCATTAGAAAAGATCTTATTGACAATGAATGGACCTTCCCATTTTGCATCAAACTTGCCCTTACTCATGTGTGTCATAGTCATCGGGCGTCTGACAGTAAGCACAAGTTCTCCTTTCTAAAATGTTCGAATTCTGACTTTCTTGTTAAAAGCCCTTGAAATTCTAGCTTGATAGAATTCAATATTCTGTTGAGCAGATAATCGCTTTTCATCCAGAGCCTCCAATTCTTGAAGTCGAAGACGATCATTATTTTCAGCAGTGAGTTCATTAGCGATTGCTATCCTTAAAGAACGAATTTGAATCTCTAATGGGAGAACAGCCTCAGATCCGTACACCAGAGAGAAAGGTGTACACTTAGTAGCATTACGGACTGTAGTGCGATAAGCCCACAAGTATTCCCCGAGCTTGTCACTCCAATTACGTTTGTTAGTGGAGACAAACTTCTTTAGAAGTTTGATGATAGTCTTGTTGAAAGCTTCTGCCAATCCGTTAGCTGCTGGATTATATGCGGTAGAAGCAACATTATTGATCCGGTGATCGTCACAGAATCGAGTAAATTTCTGGCTGACGAACTGTGGTCCGTTATCATGAACAATGCGTCGAGGAACACCAAATCTGTAGATGACGTGGTGCTTAATAAAGCTGATGACATTAGACGTCTTAACTTCAGATAAAGGAATAGCTTCGGCCCATTTGGAGAAGTAATCGGTTATTGCGAGAATAAACCGATGACCTTTAGATGACGGAGGATTGATCGGGCCGACAATGTCCATGCCCCAAGCTTCGAAGGGCCATGATGCTGCCGTCGAATGTAGAAATTCCGAAGGTTGATGTATAAAATCCGCATGAATTTGGCAAGCTTTACATTTCCTTGCATATTCAATGGCATCTGATACCATAGTTGGCCAATAATAACCCATCCGTCGAATACGATCTTGAAGTTTTGGCCCAGGTTGATGCGCTCCACAAATTCCATCATGTGCTTCACGAATAACTTGTTGGGCTTCATCACCGGCAATGCACCGAAGGAGTAAACCATCATAAGCTCGACGATATAAGGTTTTTGTTGTATGATTGTAATAGAATCTGAGTGATCGTCGTCTGATAGATGCTGCCTCACTCGGATCATCCGGAAGAATATCATACAATACAAGATCTAAGAAAGGAAGTCTCCAATCTTTATCCGTATTCTGATTCTCAGTCGAGTTACTGAAGATGAATTCCATGCTGGAATCGGATAAAGATGATATCGATTTACGACTAAATCCAAATCCTCTTGTTGTGTTGACGTCATGAGATGTTGATTCTTCAATGTCAACTGGAAGTCCTAGAGTCAGGTTATTTTCAAGATGAAATAATTCTCGACTATGAACAACAATCATTTGTTGCCGTCTGATTGGGATAGCCAGCACCGCTGCAAGATTAGCAAGGGCATCAGCTTCTGTGTTACATGCTCGCCTAACATGTTCAATAAAGAATTCCTTAAATGATGAGGCCATAGATATGGCCACTCTATGATAAGGAACCAGATCTTGATGGCGAACTTCATAAGTACCCTTGATCTGATTGACAATAAGTTTAGAGTCTCCATACGCCTCCAAATGTTGAATATTCAGATGTTTAGCGAGTTGAAGACCAATAAGCAATGCGTTATACTCAGCTACATTGTTTGAACACGGCTGATCGAGAAAATAAGCTCTTTGGATGGCAAGACCTTCTGGCGATACAAGAACAATTCCAACTCCAGCAACAATATCGCCATTAGGACCAATTCTTGATGCTTCATCAAAGAATAGACGCCAAGTAGGATCTTCTTCAGCAATTTGATTTGAATCTAGGACTTCATCTGGGATTTCATCATAGAGTTTTGAATTTTCTGGAATTGAGTGAGCAGCCAGAAAATCAGCTAAAGCTTGTCCCTTGACTGATTTTTGAGGAATATAGTACATATCATACTGAGCAAGTAGGATTCCCCAGTTAGCCAATCGAAAATTCAAAACACTGGGTTTCTTCATCATGATCCGTATAGGATTGATCTTGGAGATGACATGAATAGTCTGGCCAATGATATAATGACATGTCTTTTGGACAGCAAACATCAAGGCTAGACATTCTTTTTCAACCGGTGAATATCGAGGTTCAGCTCCGGTCATAGTGCGGCTGAGATAATAAATGGCCTGTTCATGGCCATTTTGATTCTTTTGAGCGAGTAATGCACCCAATGAATGACTCATTGCTCGAGTATAGAGGAGGAACGGTATTCCTGAGACGGGAGGTACCAGTACTGGAGGGCTCATCAGATATTGTTTTATATCATCGAATGCTTTCTGACATTCATCATTCCAGACAAAAGAGACACCTTTCTTCATAAGTTTGTTGAATGGTCTGCAGCGTCCTGATAAATTAGAGATAAATCTCCTGATATAAGTGATTCTTCCTTGAAATCCTCGTAGCTCTTTTAAGGTGCGTGGAGGACGCATCTCTTGGATGGCTTTGATCTTCTCGGGATCCACGTGTATACCCTTAGAGGTAATGACGAAGCCGAGAAATTTACCACTAGAGACGCCTAAGAAGGACTTAGTAGGGTTCATCTTTAATTGATGCTTACGCATTAGATCAAATATAGTCTTCAAATCTTGGATATGATCCTCCTTTTGTCGACTTTTGACTGCAATATCATCAACATAGCATTCGACTGTTTTTCGCAAATGTTCACGGAATATAGTGCTCATAGCTCGTTGATAAGTTGCTCCTGCATTCTTGAGACCGAATGGCATAACTGTATAACAGTATGTACCAATCGGCGTTCTGAAAGAAGTATGCTTCTCGTCTTCTGGGAACATTTTGATCTGATTATACCCAAAATACCCGTCCATGAATGACATTCGTTCAAATCCACAGGTATTATCAACCATGACATCAGTGATTGGTAGAGGAAATTCGTCTTTAGGACATGCCGCATTGAGATCGCGAAAGTCTATGCATACTCTGATCTTGCCAGTCTTTTTTAAGAACAGGAACAATATTAGCTACCCAATCGGGATGTTGTTCCTCTCTAATAAACCCAGAGGTAATGAGTTTATTGACTTCAGCTTCAATTGCATCCATGATGTCCGGACGAAATCGTCGCTGTTGTTGTTTGACCGGTTTAGCATTCGGCAAGATATTGAGCTTGTGAGTTGCAATTTTGAGGATCAAGCCCTGGCATATCTTCATAACTCCAAACAAAGACATCGATGTAATCACGAATGAGTTTGATCATGTCTTTCTTATCAGTTTCTGAAAGACTTTCACTGATGAATATTGGTTTGGGAGACCCCTCTTCACCAACATCTATTTGAACAAGTTTATCTTCAGTCGGAGGTTCTTTTTGCTCGAAACGGAACTCCCATTGATTATCTAATCTTTGGGCCCACTGTTCTGATTCAGGTGAGATTTCAAAATCTTCTTCGTCTTTATCACTTTCTTCAGAATGGTCAATGAAAACCATGTTAGAAGACAGAAGGTTGCAATAGAAGTCACCGATACTCGTATCGGAATCCCAAGAAGTGGTACTAGAAAAATCAGATCTCTTATCTTCGTCAGACTCAAGATCTTCATGGATAATGTTGATGAAAGGAGTAGGAGCAGTATAACCCAATCCGCATTTCGTTCTTCCATATTTCAAAGGAGGAATCCGGACAGGCATTTTTTTTCCTTTTCCATTATTAAGGCCAATCCTGAAGTCATAGCCCATATTTTTGATGATGTCTCTAGATTGCTGACTATAACGACGTAGTTGTAATCTTCCAGTATCATCATTTTTGTCATCATCTTCAAGATCAGAAGGATTTTGAGGCCCTTTGTAGAAGAATATTGGAATGTCTCCTGGCTTTCTGCTGGGAACTAGAAAGTATGAAGATTGTACAGGTTCTAGAGATACATCTGTAGCATTTGGGTTCCTAGAATTTTATTTTCTATTTTGGAGATTTTTTTTTTTAGTTAGAATCAATAAATTACTAGGATGACGATTTGGGATCGCAAGATGTTTTCCTAAGCCTATAAGTTAGATATAAGGGAATTAGACTGTATATAGTCTCTAGGGCCCCTAGATAGACCCTAGTATGTTATTTCACCATTTTAGAATTTCCAGGATTTATTGGAGATTTTTAGAGAATATTTATATATGATTTGTTAATTTTCTTAAGCTTCTAGGAATTTTTGTGAGAGCACCCGAGAGTATTTTGTGGTCAAAAGAATTTATTTAGGCCCTAGAACCCTTAAGATATTTTTTATATTTTTCTAGGAATTTTTAGGAATTTTTTGGGATTTATTTGGAATTTTTAGGATTTTTCTGGAATTTTTATTTAATTTTCTGTATTTAAAAACCTATTTTTAATATATTACCCAGTCAGCAGCGGGGGGGGGCCACCCGTCAGCCGCTGAAAGCGGAGCGGGCGGGCCCACGTGTCAGTGAGAGGGGGGCGGGGGAGCTCGGTCTCCGAGCCGGATTACTAATCCGAGCCAAGCTCGGAGCCGCCCAGTCATAGCCGGCTTGATTCTCGACCGCAGGATCCTGGCGGGGACCACAGGATTTGGACACGTGTCCCCTTAGCCAGCCGCCTCAAGCTCAAGCCACCGACTAAAACCTATATATATATTTGTTTTAGGTTCCCGAAAACCTATATTATTTCCAGCAGCTTTTAGTGGGAGAGTTTGATTGGGATCTTCGACTTCGCGGAGCGATTGCCGTTGATCCAGGCGTCCGTTTTGCGCGCCGTTTTTTTTGTTGGAAGCGTATTGAGGTTAGGTTTCTGATTATATAATTTGTTTTCTGATATTTTGATCTCGAATTTCTGAATAATTATTTGAGTGTCGGTTGTCCAAAAATTTACACGTCGCACGGTTTTCGAGATTTCGAGCGATCCCGAACTCCGTTTTGCGATCCGTTTGAAGTTTTGGAAAGCTGACACAGAGCCTACAACATATAAATTTTCCAGAAATTCAGAGTTTCATCTAGTATTTTATTTTGTTCGTAGAAGTCAGATTTGGTCAACGGTTCATCGATTTGGTCATGGTTAGCCATAATGGCGATAACTTTTGACCAAATCATGATTTTGCGGCACGGTCGATTCCAATGCACTTATGGCGCTGAAATCTACCATGTTGCACACTCAAACTTGAATTCATAATATTTGACCAGTTAGTCAACAGTATGTCTCGGTTTGCGTACCACGGGTCCCGAATTTGGGTCCGTGACTTTCTTTGGCCAAATTTTTGTGTGTAGATTGTTATTTCAGAATTAAATAGGTTAAAATAGGATTTTAGATGATTTATTCTAGAATTAGAATAGTATTAATTGATTTAACCCATTAGCCACTTTCTAGGATTTTAGAGTGGGAATTGTTGATCTAACTTGTGGTTTTTATGTGACGGGGTAGATCGGACTACGACGTCTTGACTTGTGACTTTATCATCTATCGAAGCAGGCAAGTATCACTATGACCTATGTTTCCTTTATTTTATGCTGCATGTATCTTCGTGTCGTCGTTTCACTATTACTTCCCTTCGGTTCATGATTGTCATTGCTCATGATTAATATTATGCACGAGAGTTAGAATCGTTAGGATATATACATGTTCATCTTTTACTCATTGTTTCCTATTGTTTACAGTTTATCGTATTGCTAATGTTTATCGTAGTGGACATGTATTGTGAGTGAGTCGGGCGGGGGAAATACAACAAGTAAGCATGTGGTCAACGAATTGAATACAGACCCCCTATACATTGATTACATAATATCAGTCATGCACCACACGTATGACTGACGGATATCCCAAGCCGTCTACATGCTGAAAGTTGGTATTCGAAAACACACAGTACACGTGACTTAATTATTGTTGCCATGTCGTCTATTGTTCTCCTTTCGTCAAGTCTACCTTCTTATTGTCATCATGTTTTAGTGGTATATCAAAGTCTACCTTCATATTGTTATCACGTCTCAAAGGTACTTTCTTATCATACAATGTCATGCCTATACTTATCTTCAGTTAAATTCCTTTTATCTTTCCTTCATGCTTGTATACTATATTGTGTAATGTAGTGTTATGGTGATCTTGCTCCAATCCTGACTGGATAACTATTTTTCAGCTTTAGACGAAGAGATTTGCCCCGAGGTCTATGGTGAGTATGTTGGAGACACTGATGTCACTGGCGTACCCGGTTCCAGCACTGATGCGAATTAGCATATTTTCTTCCTTATGGATTCGCATTAGTTAGTAGTTATAGTTATGGAGTTTAGTTGTCTATTTTATTTTTCTGCTATCCGGGTTTGTTTCCGAGACTTTCTGAGTTGTAGTAGATTTTTCTATTTATAATATTGAGACTATTGGATATTTTAGTAATTTTTGCTGGCTTAGTTGTGGATGATATATATGCGTGTTGTGCTTGTTGTGGACCATTGTTATCATAGACAGCGTACTACCGCCGATGCTGTGGCGTAGGCTGGACTTGGCCACGTACTCGTATCCCAAAAATGGGAGCGGGTCGTGACAAGTTTTTATGGTGGCCCATGCAGGTCCAATTTCGCAAAAGATTGCGAACTCGTGGTAGTACTTATGTTAGTCGTACTACTGCGAGCCTGTGAATAGATTTGAAGTTAGGAGGTTATATCATCCACAAATAGGATTTCCAACCTTATGAGTCTATTTTATCTTAGTGTCTCTTAGTTTGCATCTTGCTTGATTCCGTCCGTGATTTCTTCGATATGTTTGTATCTACCATTCTAACCATATCCTATCTTTTCCTTTTAGTTCGTAATGGTTGAGACAAGGCGCAGTGCGATCCGTAAGGGGAAAAGGGTAGCTAACCCATATGCTACTCCCGAACCCGAGGGATCGACAGCAGAGAGTACCGAGTTCGTAGAGCCTTCTTTAGTTTTAGTTGTTATGCATGCTTAGTTAGTTGTTAGTCCCCTTATGTTCCTAGCCATTACCTCTCCATAACTTAGCTTAAGAATTTATTGCTTGTAAGAGTTAGGTATTATGCTATGCTATTTGTGATATTTTGATTTTTGAGGACAAAAATCTTTTAAGGTGGATAGTTTGTAGCATTTGGGTTCCTAGAATTTTATTTTCTATTTTGGAGATTTTTTTTTTTTAGTTAGAATCAATAAATTACTAGGATGACGATTTGGGATCGCAAGATGTTTTCCTAAGCCTATAAGTTAGATATAAGGGAATTAGACTGTATATAGTCTCTAGGGCCCCTAGATAGACCCTAGTATGTTATTTCACCATTTTAGAATTTCCAGGATTTATTGGAGATTTTTAGAGAATATTTATATATGATTTGTTAATTTTCTTAAGCTTCTAGGAATTTTTGTGAGTGCACCCGAGAGTATTTTGTGGTCAAAAGAATTTATTTAGGCCCTAGAACCCTTAAGATATTTTTTATATTTTTCTAGGAATTTTTAGGAATTTTTTGGGATTTATTTGGAATTTTTAGGATTTTTCTGGAATTTTTATTTAATTTTCTGCATTTAAAAACCTATTTTTAATATATTACCCAGTCAGCAGCGGGGGGGGGCCACCCGTCAGCCGCTGAAAGCGGAGCGGGCGGGCCCACGTGTCAGTGAGAGGGGGGCGGGGGAGCTCGGTCTCCGAGCCGGATTACTAATCCGAGCCAAGCTCGGAGCCGCCCAGTCATAGCCGGCTTGATTCTCGACCGCAGGATCCTGGCGGGGACCACAGGATTTGGACACGTGTCCCCTTAGCCAGCCGCCTCAAGCTCAAGCCACCGACTAAAACCTATATATATATTTGTTTTAGGTTCCCGAAAACCTATATTATTTCCAGCAGCTTTTAGTGGGAGAGTTTGATTGGGATCTTCGACTTCGCGGAGCGATTGCCGTTGATCCAGGCGTCCGTTTTGCGCGCCGTTTTTTTTGTTGGAAGCGTATTGAGGTTAGGTTTCTGATTATATAATTTGTTTTCTGATATTTTGATCTCGAATTTCTGAATAATTATTTGAGTGTCGGTTGTCCAAAAATTTACATGTCGCACGGTTTTCGAGATTTCGAGCGATCCCGAACTCCGTTTTGCGATCCGTTTGAAGTTTTGGAAAGCTGACACAGAGCCTACAACATATAAATTTTCCAGAAATTCAGAGTTTCATCTAGTATTTTATTTTGTTCGTAGAAGTCAGATTTGGTCAACGGTTCATCGATTTGGTCATGGTTAGCCATAATGGCGATAACTTTTGACCAAATCATGATTTTGCGGCACGGTCGATTCCAATGCACTTATGGCGCTGAAATCTACCATGTTGCATACTCAAACTTGAATTCATAATGTTTGACCAGTTAGTCAACAGTATGTCTCGGTTTGCGTACCACGGGTCCCGAATTTGGGTCCGTGACTTTCTTTGGCCAAATTTTTGTGTGTAGATTGTTATTTCAGAATTAAATAGGTTAAAATAGGATTTTAGATGATTTATTCTAGAATTAGAATAGTATTAATTGATTTAACCTATTAGCCACTTTCTAGGATTTTAGAGTGGGAATTGTTGATCTAACTTGTGGTTTTTATGTGACGGGGTAGATCGGACTACGACGTCTTGACTTGTGACTTTATCATCTATCGGAGCAGGCAAGTATCACTATGACCTATGTTTCCTTTATTTTATGCTGCATGTATCTTCGTGTCGTCGTTTCACTATTACTTCCCTTCGGTTCATGATTGTCATTGCTCATGATTAATATTATGCACGAGAGTTAGAATCGTTAGGATATATACATGTTCATATTTTACTCATTGTTTCCTATTGTTTACAGTTTATCGTATTGCTAATGTTTATCGTAGTGGACATGTATTGTGAGTGAGTCGGGCGGGGGAAATACAACAAGTAAGCATGTGGTCAACGAATTGAATACAGACCCCCTATACATTGATTGCATAATATCAGTCATGCACCACACGTATGACTGACGGATATCCCAAGCCGTCTACATGCTGAAAGTTGGTATTCTAAAACACACAGTACACGTGACTTAATTATTGTTGCCATGTCGTCTATTGTTCTCCTTTCGTCAAGTCTACCTTCTTATTGTCATCATATTTTAGTGGTATATCAAAGTCTACCTTCATATTGTTATCACGTCTCAAAGGTACTTTCTTATCATACAATGTCATGCCTATACTTATCTTCAGTTAAATTCCTTTTATCTTTCCTTCATGCTTGTATACTATATTGTGTAATGTAGTGTTATGGTGATCTTGCTCCAATCCTGACTGGATAACTATTTTTCAGCTTTAGACGAAGAGATTTGCCCCGAGGTCTACGGTGAGTATGTTGGAGACACTGATGTCACTGGCGTACCCGGTTCCAGCACTGATGCGAATTAGCATATTTTCTTCCTTATGGATTCGCATTAGTTAGTAGTTATAGTTATGGAGTTTAGTTGTCTATTTTATTTTTCTGCTATCCGGGTTTGTTCCCGAGACTTTCTGAGTTGTAGTAGATTTTTCTATTTATAATATTGAGACTATTGGATATTTTAGTAATTTTTGCTGGCTTAGTTGTGGATGATATATATGCGTGTTGTGCTTGTTGTGGACCATTGTTATCATAGACAGCGTACTACCGCCGATGCTGTGGCGTAGGCTGGACTTGGCCACGTACTCGTATCCCAAAAATGGGAGCGGGTCGTGACAAGTTTTTATGGTGGCCCATGCAGGTCCAATTTCGCAAAAGATTGCGAACTCGTGGTAGTACTTATGTTAGTCGTACTACTGCGAGCCTGCGAATAGATTTGAAGTTAGGAGGTTATATCATCCACAAATAGGATTTCCAACCTTATGAGTCTATTTTATCTTAGTATCTTAGTGTCTCTTAGTTTGCATCTTGCTTGATTCCGTCCGTGATTTCTTCGATATGTTTGTATCTACCATTCTAACCATATCCTATCTTTTCCTTTTAGTTCGCAATGGTTGAGACAAGGCGCAGTGCGATCCGTAAGGGGAAAAGGGTAGCTAACCCATATGCTACTCCCGAACCCGAGGGATCGACAGCAGAGAGTACCGAGTTCGTAGAGCCTTCTTTAGTTTTAGTTGTTATGCATGCTTAGTTAGTTGTTAGTCCCCTTATGTTCCTAGCCATTACCTCTCCATAACTTAGCTTAAGAATTTATTGCTTGTAAGAGTTAGGTATTATGCTATGCTATTTGTGATATTTTGATTTTTGAGGACAAAAATCTTTTAAGGTGGATAGTTTGTAGCATTTGGGTTCCTAGAATTTTATTTTCTATTTTGGAGATTTTTTTTTTTAGTTAGAATCAATAAATTACTAGGATGACGATTTGGGATCGCAAGATGTTTTCCTAAGCCTATAAGTTAGATATAAGGGAATTAGACTGTATATAGTCTCTAGGGCCCCTAGATAGACCCTAGTATGTTATTTCACCATTTTAGAATTTCCAGGATTTATTGGAGATTTTTAGAGAATATTTATATATGATTTGTTAATTTTCTTAAGCTTCTAGGAATTTTTGTGAGAGCACCCGAGAGTATATTGTGGTCAAAAGAATTTATTTAGGCCCTAGAACCCTTAAGATATTTTTTATATTTTTCTAGGAATTTTTAGGAATTTTTTGGGATTTATTTGGAATTTTTAGGATTTTTCTGGAATTTTTATTTAATTTTCTGCATTTAAAAACCTATTTTTAATATATTACCCAGTCAGCAGCGGGGGGGGGGGCCACCCGTCAGCCGCTGAAAGCGGAGCGGGCGGGCCCACGTGTCAGTGAGAGGGGGGCGGGGGAGCTCGGTCTCCGAGCCGGATTACTAATCCGAGCCAAGCTCGGAGCCGCCCAGTCATAGCCGGCTTGATTCTCGACCGCAGGATCCTGGCGGGGACCACAGGATTTGGACACGTGTCCCCTTAGCCAGCCGCCTCAAGCTCAAGCCACCGACTAAAACCTATATATATATTTGTTTTAGGTTCCCGAAAACCTATATTATTTCCAGCAGCTTTTAGTGGGAGAGTTTGATTGGGATCTTCGACTTCGCGGAGCGATTGCCGTTGATCCAGGCGTCCGTTTTACGCGCCATTTTTTTTGTTGGAAGCGTATTGAGGTTAGGTTTCTGATTATATAATTTGTTTTCTGATATTTTGATCTCGAATTTCTGAATAATTATTTGAGTGTCGGTTGTCCAAAAATTTACACGTTGCACGGTTTTCGAGATTTCGAGCGATCCCGAACTCCGTTTTGCGATCCGTTTGAAGTTTTGGAAAGCTGACACAGAGCCCTACAACATATAAATTTTCCAGAAATTCAGAGTTTCATCTAGTATTTTATTTTGTTCGTAGAAGTCAGATTTGGTCAACGGTTCATCGATTTGGTCATGGTTAGCCATAATGGCGATAACTTTTGACCAAATCATGATTTTGCGGCACGGTCGATTCCAATGCACTTATGGCGCTGAAATCTACCATGTTGCACACTCAAACTTGAATTCATAATGTTTGACCAGTTAGTCAACAGTATGTCTCGGTTTGCGTACCACGGGTCCCGAATTTGGGTCCGTGACTTTCTTTGGCCAAATTTTTGTGTGTAGATTGTTATTTCAGAATTAAATAGGTTAAAATAGGATTTTAGATGATTTATTCTAGAATTAGAATAGTATTAATTGATTTAACCCATTAGCCACTTTCTAGGATTTTAGAGTGGGAATTGTTGATCTAACTTGTGGTTTTTATGTGACGGGGTAGATCGGACTACGACGTCTTGACTTGTGACTTTATCATCTATCGGAGCAGGCAAGTATCACTATGACCTATGTTTCCTTTATTTTATGCTGCATGTATCTTCGTGTCGTCGTTTCACTATTACTTCCCTTCGGTTCATGATTGTCATTGCTCATGATTAATATTATGCACGAGAGTTAGAATCGTTAGGATATATACATGTTCATATTTTACTCATTGTTTCCTATTGTTTACAGTTTATCGTATTGCTAATGTTTATCGTAGTGGACATGTATTGTGAGTGAGTCGGGCGGGGGAAATACAACAAGTAAGCATGTGGTCAACGAATTGAATACAGACCCCCTATACATTGATTGCATAATATCAGTCATGCACCACACGTATGACTGACGGATATCCCAAGCCGTCTACATGCTGAAAGTTGGTATTCTAAAACACACAGTACACGTGACTTAATTATTGTTGCCATGTCGTCTATTGTTCTCCTTTCGTCAAGTCTACCTTCTTATTGTCATCATATTTTAGTGGTATATCAAAGTCTACCTTCATATTGTTATCACGTCTCAAAGGTACTTTATTATCATACAATGTCATGCCTATACTTATCTTCAGTTAAATTCCTTTTATCTTTCCTTCATGCTTGTATACTATATTGTGTAATGTAGTGTTATGGTGATCTTGCTCCAATCCTGACTGGATAACTATTTTTCAGCTTTAGACGAAGAGATTTGCCCCGAGGTCTACGGTGAGTATGTTGGAGACACTGATGTCACTGGCGTACCCGGTTCCAGCACTGATGCGAATTAGCATATTTTCTTCCTTATGGATTCGCATTAGTTAGTAGTTATAGTTATGGAGTTTAGTTGTCTATTTTATTTTTCTGCTATCCGGGTTTGTTCCCGAGACTTTCTGAGTTGTAGTAGATTTTTCTATTTATAATATTGAGACTATTGGATATTTTAGTAATTTTTGCTGGCTTAGTTGTGGATGATATATATGCGTGTTGTGCTTGTTGTGGACCATTGTTATCATAGACAGCGTACTACCGTCGATGCTGCGGCGTAGGCTGGACTTGGCCACGTACTCGTATCCCAAAAATGGGAGCGGGTCGTGACAACATCTGTATGAACAGTCTGTACAACTCCTGTGGTTATTGTGTTCAAGTCATCTAACAGATGTAAATAACTATGAACATAATTACACACATCAACGTACTGCAAAGGTGGAGACTTTTTATTAAATGTAAAAGCAGCAATATTTTCATTGGGAGAAGGCTGAGCCTTAAAGATTTTAGCCAAGTCAATGACTAAAGGGGGAGAAGAAGAAGAAGCTTTGTTTCGATTAAGATCGATAACAAATGGCTCAGAAGAGGTGAGCTCCCTTGAAGTTTGAGTAGGAAGAGTAGTCCGCCCTCCAACTGGAATTAGCAGAGTATCTTGTGAAGGTACAGGAACTGTAGTACGCCCACTGACAGGAATGATCAGTGTATTCTGAGAAGATGACTGAGGTAACGGAGAGATCCGTCCACTCACTGGAATGATGAAAGAATCTTCTCCAGAGGGTTTAGAAGATTGTTGCTGAGTAGTTCGACATTTAACAGGGATTATTAAAGTCTCACTTTGTGCATCTTCTTTCTCCATAGCTTGTATGATCCTTGTATACTCTTCTTTGTACATTCGGGAATCATTGAAATAAGCTTCAACCCCATGGAAGGGATTTATATCAGCAACTTCTTTTTGTACTCTTCTATTGCTATCAATGTATTTAAAACATTGATGAAGAGTAGAGGGCACCACATTATTTTTAGGAAGAAAGGGCCTCCCCAGAAGAAGATTATAGGATCCCGCGATCTCGATCACATAGAAAGTGACTTTAGATTTGAAATCACCTATCTGAAGCTTCAGATGAATCTTTTCCAAAGGCTCACTTCGGCTTTGATTGAATCCCAAGATAGTAGTAACCGTCTTGGAGAGCTTGTGAAGAGGGATTTTTAGTTCATCCAGCAAACTCTTTGGCATTATGCTTATAGCAGACCCTGGGTCAATGAGAATACGATCTATCTTCATCGTATCAATATAACCAGTATAGTAGAGAGGTCGGTCATGTCGATTATCCTCCAGTAACATGTCGTCTTGTGTAGAGGTGATATTTGGGATAATCTCCAGTACACTGTTGTAATGTAAGCAAGTGGCAGGTTCCGCATCCGGCTTCTTCAATTGTGCAAGACAAGAGTCAGCTTGTAGAAGTGCTTCACTTAACGTTTCCCGAGTCTCTTTGGAAAGACGTAGAAGTTCAAAAAGGGACATTCTAGCGGGAGTATTAGCAAGCTGAGCCAAAATGTCGAAGTTGTAAGGCTTCTGAAGTCCAAGAGGAGAAGACTTCTTGATTGGCTTATCAAACCGAGCCTGTTGTTTGTCTTTCTCCAGAGCCGTAGGCTTGGAAGGAATAGGTTCAGTAGATGGTTCTTCTTCGGGAGGAACATTAGGAGCATCTTTAGCATCTGAAGGGATATCAGTAGGATCTTCAGGATTTTTAGAATAATCCTTTAGGTAAGGTTTCCCCGTTCGAGTAGTACTAACAAGTGCTTTTTCTTTGTCTTTTGGCTCTGTGTCAGAGGTAGACCCAAGAGAAGTCATATGACATGACTTGATCTTTCCAGCCTTCTTAGATTTTTGAGAAGAAATCTTTTGAGGAGAAGGCGATTCAAAATCTGCCACTAGATCAGGATAGATCCACATGATTTCCCCTGTTTCCAAAGTGATTGGTACTAATCCTTCAGACTGTGGAGGAGGAAGATTCACTATGTCAAGAGTTGCCTTGGGAATAGGAACAATCCCACTTTCAAGGAGTTGAGGAGGGAAATTTCCAAATTGCATAGAGACGACGTTGGAGGTGACGGTCTTCTCTTTTGGAGTAAGAAAGATAGCTCCAGATTTAATCATTTCTTGGATCTTTCCTTTCAATACATAACATGTACGAATAGTATGATCCAGCATTCTGTGATATGGACAGTATTTAGGATGATCTGTCTTACCAGCTTCATCAGGTTTCTTGATCTCTGGTAATTGTATTTTATTACCTTTCAGCAGACATTCAAAGATACCAAGGACATCGTCGTCATCAAAAGAATATTCTTCTCTGGGGCGAGGTGTTCTTGATTGTTGAGTTGTAGAGGCAGGAGTTTGAACATTTGATGCATCTTTGCTCTGAAGATTAACTTCAAGAGTTTCTTTTCCTTTGCGAGCATTATTTTTATTGTTAGCACCTTGTCCTATTTTTTTAGGAGTCATCTGCACTCCTAAACCTTTGAAGGTTTCAGCACTGATTTCTGCAGCTTTAGTACTGACTATGAAGGAAGGCCAATCTTGAAATTGAGTAGACCCTGTCCACATACTGATGATTGGCAACAAGTTTGATTTGCACGTGTCAATGGTGACAGCATCAGGAGTTCCAAGAGGCATCTTCAGAGCTTCTCTTTGAAACCGTTCAATGTATTCCTCTGTAGATTCATTATTTTTCTGCTTGATTCTAATAAGAGCAGACATAGTCATGTCATTAAGCCCTTCATAGAACCTTTCAAGAAACATCTGTTTGAAACCAGCAAATGAGGTAATACTCCCATCTGGGAGACTTCTATACCATTCATAAGCCGTTTTCTTGAGACATCCAATAAATACCCGAGTAAGGAGGGCATCACTTGGTTGTAGTTGATCAGTCATCACTTCAAAGTGATTGATAAACTGACTTGGAGAAGTGGTTCCATCATAGAATGAGATAGTAGGAGGCTTGTATTTAGGAGGATATGATACTTGCTTCCATTCTATCGGATAAGGCTGCTTGATGCCTAACCTTTGTAAACCATCCTTCTGTTTGAATGCCTCGAATTGAGTTTTGAGATTTTTCAATTCTTCAGAGACAACTCCCGAAGATTGTGGAGTTGTGGCTTGTAGAGAATAGTTGGGAGGAGGAACAGCATTGTAAGCACTACCCCCAGCTCCAGAGAGACTAGGATTTGGTTGAGCAGGTCCAGGAGTATTGGATTATACTGCTGGAGGAACTTGTACTGGACTTATATCAGTATCAACTGGTATGGCATCTGATACAGTCTGTCGATTTTGAAACTGAGCTGTCATGAGTTCATACATTGACTTCATTGTGTCAGTCATAGACTTCATTTGCTGTTCCAAAGAAGCAATTCTTTGATCTTGAGGAGTCAGGAAAGAAGAAGGTTCATCAGTATTCCCATCAACCATGTAAGTCGTGACTATATGAGGGATTATTGATGAACTAGTAGATGTTGTATGCTCTGAATCATTGCTTCGTGTATCAAAGTCAACTATAGGAGAATTACCCCCAGTAGAAAGAGGTAGGAAGTTAGATTCTCCAAGAAATTTAGAATCAATTTCAGGGATCAAATTTCTTTGACTAGAAGCCAGGACTCTTGCTCTGGTGTTTTTATATACTCCATCTGGACTATCAACTCTACCCCCGGTGTCCCGAGAAGTCATGTTGACAGAGGCAAACAAAGGCTCATCTTCATCAGGCATAGGTTCATACTGAATCCTATTAAAGATAGACTGTCGTTTATTTTGACATCTGCATTGCATTGTGACTCTTAGCTGAAAGTCACATTCATGATCACCATGGTCTTGAACTGTTGATTCACATCTGTACTGAATTATGACTCTTGGATAGAAGTCACATTCAGCATGTTTCTTTGATATAGAATTACTCCTTCTCTTCTGTTGAAGATATTCCCGTAAATCTGTTTGTGAAGATTGAGGAATATACTTCCTGTTCTTGGGTCTTGATGGCTCTTGATTATACAAAGAGTGATTAATGTGAGCCACATAATTTCTTGCATACTCTGCATCTGGATCTTTTATCTTCATATCCAATTGGTATGGTTTCTTAACACCAGAAGTGCTGAGTTTTGTTCTTAAATCAGTGGAAGGTAACATATTAATTTTGGAAACATGGAGTTTTCCTTCCATTGATCTGGATATTTGCAGAGAAGGAAGAGTTAAACTACTCCCTTGATTAGGAGTTGGTAACAGACCCTCTTTAATGGACAGATTCTGTGCCCAATTTGAAGAAATCAAAGAAGAAGACATTAAGGAATGTTTCTTCTTAGACTCATTCAGATGTTGAGACATAGAATGTCCAGAAGGAAGAGTAGTCAAAAGACCATCTTATTTCCTTTGACTAACAAAAGTATCAGTCAAAGCTGTTCCTGGAGTAAAAACTACAGGAGCAGAAGAAATAACTAAAGAGTTATTCCTTTTCGAAGGGACTTTGTGTGGAAGACCACCCCCAGTTCTAGTAGAACTCGGTGAAGAAGAAGAGATAACTAAGGAGTTATTCTTCTCTGATGAAATACACGCTGAAACAGACTTGGTTAAAGAACCAGAGCTGTTTAGCGTGATTTTTGATTTTAGAATTACACGCTGGAATAGATTTGGCTAAGGAGCCAGTACTGTCAGCGTGACTTTTGAATGTGGGATTGCACACTGGAATAGATTTGGCTAAGGAGCCAGTACTATCAGCGTGACTTTTAGAGTTGAATTTGTACACTGGAACAGATTTGGCTAAGGAGCCAGTACTGTCAACGTGACTTTTAGAGTTGAATTTGCACACTGGAACAGATTCGGCTAAGGAGCCAGTACTGTCAGCGTGACTTTTAGAATTGAATTTGCACGCTGGAACAGATTCGGCTAAGGAGCCAGTACTGTCAACGTGACTTTTAGTTACTGTCATCTTCGAGCGCACAAGAGTGTGCGTGCTTGCAGTGGAGTTCTTGCCAGTGTTAGGAGTAGACACTGTGGCAGAGACTTCACCATTGACTGCCAACTGATTCTTAGGGACATAGACAGAGTGTCCCTTCGACTTGACAGTGATGATGGAGGCTGAAATGGGCTTGCCACCCTTAGCCCGCTGTATTTCTTCATAGGCGAGTTGATCGAATTTGATCGTCATCACCTTCTTCGTCGAGCCGATTGACGAAGTGTCGCATTGAGTTGTTACCATCTCAGAAGAGGAGATGGTTTTCCCCAGCAGAGTCGCTAATTTGTTTTCCATAAAGAAATTCTCTTTATTTGTTGTGTTTCTGGGAAAATTACAACTGTAGGAATCCGATCTAGAAGACGATCGCTTTATCCCTTGGACTATGCGAAGAAGAAAAGCTCTCAAAATTTTGACAGTAGATATCAATGTATCTGTACAATGAATAAAAAAAAGAACTCTATTTATAAAGTCAAAACAGTAACAGAAAAGATAACTACCTCACCACTGGTGCATTTGAAAAGTCACGCAGACTCTAAATACACGCAGGGTTAATGAGTAGTTACTGGACGTGGCCCGTAACTGTTGGACACATGACATTAGTGCATGGGTCGTGTGCAAGTTACTGGGCACGCGAGAGAGAGATCGGTGGCATGGCTGCCACGTACTCCAGTTGAAATAAAATCCACGCTGTCTTGCTGAAGGCAAAAATCCACGCAGTTTCGTTGACGCAGACTCGTTGAAGACGAAATCCACGCAAGCTTTGAAGAAGAATACTTCAGAATTCACGCAGGCTTTGAGAAGAATAACTTAAAAATCCACGCAAACTTGAGGAAGGAGATGGTTCAGAATCCACGCCAACCGCCAGCTGTCTTGATTTGGCATGCTTCGTCTGACACAAAATCTCTGACATTGATTATATTGTCAGCCGCATTAAATAAAGATAAGACCCAAAGTCACGCCAACTTGGTGAAGAGTGAGTCTTGCTAAGGAAGATTTCGAAAATCACGCAAAAGACGGCGATGATCTCTCGAGTTCTGTGCATACGTGGCATACGAGGAGACGTTTCTCGACTGCTGTGTTGTCAGTAATTATGATTCTGACGTATGGCCGAGCTGTCTCTGCGTGATTTCTAAAGGAGATGGACAGGCAGAACTTATCGTATCTTTTGTGCTGCTTCTCAGATCACTCTGCGTGACTTGTTCTGATCAACTCAGCGTGACTTCATTTTTGAGGCCTACACAGAGGTTCGCAGCTTCCTTGGATTGGCCGGCTACTACCGGCGGTTTGTTTCAGATTTCGTAAGGATTTCAGCACCGATGACCCAGTTGACCCGCAAGGATGTGCCGTTTGTTTGGACAGCAGAGTGTCAGGAATCATTTGAGAAGTTGAAGCGAGGTTTGATAACGGCTCCCATTCTCACCCTTCCAGATGGGACCGGAGGATTCATAGTTTATTGCGACGCTTCAGGCAGAGGATTGGGGTGTGTTTTGATGCAGCATAGGAAGGTAATATCTTATGCGTCACGTCAACTACGTGATCATGAGAAGAATTACCCGACCCACGACTTGGAATTGGCGGCGGTAGTGTTTGCTTTGAAGTTGTGGAGACACTACTTGTACGGAGATAGAGTGGAGATCTTTACTGATCATAAGAGACTGAAGTATGTTTTCACCCAGAAGGACCTTAATATGCGGCAGAGAAGATGGCTCGAGCTACTAGTAGACTATGATGTAGATTTGCAGTATCATCCCGGGAAGGCCAACGTTGTAGCAGATGCATTGAGCAGGAGAGCCGGAGTTTATTTCCTGACGGCGTAACCAGAATTATTGACAGATCTTCAGAAGATGGGAATTGAAGTGGTTCTTCCTACCAGCGTGGCATTGATGGCCAGCCTACAAGTTCAGTCCAGCATAGTTAAGAGGATCCGGGTGGCACAGTCAACAGATTCCAAGATCCAGCGACTCAGAGCAGAGTGTGAAGCAGAAAGAAGGCCAGAGTTATGTATCCATGAAGATGGTACACTTCGGCACGGCACTCGTCTTTGTGTACCCAGTGGAGATATCAGACAGGAAGTCACGGCAGAAGCCCACAGTTCCTAATATTCTATTCATCCGGGTGGTACAAAGATGTACCGTGATATTCGTCAGCATTTCTGGTGGAATGGTATGAAAAGGGAGATAGCTCGGTTTGTCTCTCGGTGTTTGGTTTGCCAACAGGTTAAAGCTGAACATCAGAGGCCCGCTGGACTTCTTCAACCCTTACCGATCCCAGAATGGAAATGGGAGCATATAACCATGGATTTTGTGACCGGATTGCCCAGATCTCCGGCCGGCAGAGATGCTATTTGGGTAATTGTGGACAGGCTTACCAAGGTGGCACACTTTCTCCCATTCAGAGTTGGACAGACGACGGCACAGTTAGCAGAGATGTATCTCAGGCAGATCTTCAGGCTTCACGGTGTGCCAGTCAGCATCACCTCGGACAGGAATTCAAGGTTCACATCACACTTTTGGCGTAGCTTACAAAAGAGTTTGGGGAGTCGCCTTCAATTCAGCTCAGCTTATCACCCGCAGACGGATGGTCAGTCAGAGCGCACAATCCAGACTCTCGAAGATATGCTGAGATCCTGTACCCTTGACTTCGGTGGTTCATGGGAGAATCATCTGCACCTGGTAGAATTCTCGTACAATAACAGTTATCAGGCCAGTATCCTGATGGCACCCTTCGAGGCTCTTTATGGCAGGAAGTGCAGATCCCCGCTAGCATAGGACGATGTCGGAGAGAGGCAGATGCTCGAACCCAAATTGATTTCCCAGACGGTTGAAGTGGTCAGGAAGGTCAGAGATCACCTCCGAGTTGCCCAGGGCCGCCAGCGCCATTAGGCCGATGCTCATCGACGTCCCTTAGAATTTGTTGTCGGCGACCATGTATTCCTTAGGATCTCGCCTAACCGCGGCGTCATTCGCTTTGGCGTACGGGGAAAGCTTAGTCCTAGGTATATAGGGCCATTCGATATTCTAGAGCGAGTAGGAGATGTATTCTATCGTCTCGCTCTTCTGCCGTCGCTAAGTGAGGTGCATGATGTATTCCATGTATCCCAATTACGATGGTATATTCCGGACCCGAGCCACATCCTAGACCATTCGGAACTGGTTGTTGGTACCAACCTTTCGTATGAGGAGAGGCCCGTGTCTATATTGGACCGGAGGGAGAAGACACTCAAGAACAAGACTATTAAATTAGTCCGTGTTGCTTGGGGTCATCACTCTCTGGGTGAGTCAACGTGGGAGTGTGAGGACGACATCCGATCGCGATATCCCTACCTGTTTGACTCGTGAGGTATAATGTCTTTCTTATGCCTTACGTTTTCCCTTCCTTGCTTGCATTTTATGATTGTATGATTGAACTGCTTAGTGTAACTTACCTGTGCTTAGCGTAGCTTGTCGTGACAATCTCTAGCTCCTTGATTAAATTTCGAGGACGGAATTCTTTTAAGGTGGGTAGAGTTGTCACCCTCATTTCTCGTATTTTTTGAATTTCCCGTATTTTCCCGTATTTCGTATTTATACTCGTATCTGGATTTTGGCTTATATTTTTATTTTTTTCAACTTGTGGAATTTCGGTATTTCTCGCATTTTGGTTTTGGCATGGCTCGGTTTTATTGGGGATGGTTCGGTTTAGTTCGATTTTATGTGTTGGAGCACCCTAGCCCTATGCTACACCCTCAACCCACCACAACTCCCCCACTTTATAATCTCCACCTACCACTCTCTCTCCTCATAACTTCCACTATTAATTTCCTTCTTCTTCTTCTCCTCCTTCCTCCACAACTCTCCTAACCCTAGGCAAGTGCACCTTGCCACTACATGAGAACCCTAATTTACTTGTCCATTTGATAGATTAGGACATGGTGATCAACTTTAGAACTTAGCATTTTGTGATTTGGAGTCCCCATTGTTCTAGATCTAGGTTTTCCCTATTTTCGGTTTTGTATGGTTTTGATCTACTTAAGTTGGGCTTTTATGGGTTTTGGTGTTTCCATGTGGAAGAGCATTCAATTCTACCCAAGTTGGAACTTTGGAAATCTGGATTTGGAGTTCGGATGGCCAAGTTATGATGCTTTGGAAGCCTTGGGTTCATCCATGGTGTTCTTGCTGTTTGGAGAAGACAGTGAGCAGTGTGCAGAGCTGTTTAGCTTACGCACACTGAGCTGCGCGTGCTATTTAGCGTGCGTACGCAGACTTGGGTACGCTCCCTGTTGGAAGCGTGCTCCCTTGAGTGTGCGTGACTTTTCGCGCTACTGCTCCCTCGAGCGTGCGTGACTTTTCACCCACACTGCTCCCTTGAGTGTGCGTGACTTTTCACGCTACTGCTCCCTCGAGCGTGCGTGACTTTTCACCCACACTGCTCCCTTGAGCGTGCGTGACTTTTCACGCTACTGCTCCCTCGAGCGTGCGTGACTTTTTATCCACACTGCTCCCTTGAGCGTGCGTGACTTTTCACGCTACTGCTCCTTCGAGCGTGCGTGACTTTTTACCCACACTGCTCCCTTGAGTGTGCGTGACTTTTCATGCTACTGCTCCCTCGAGCGTGCGTGACTTTTCACCCACACTGCTCCCTCGAGCGTGCGTGACTTTTCACCTACGCTGCTCCCTGTAGCGTGCATGACTTTTCACTTACGCTGCTCTCTCAGCGTGCGTGACTTTTCACCTACGCTGCTCCTTCAGCGTGCGTGACTTTTCACCTACGCTGCTCTTTCAGCGTGCGTGACTTTTCACCTACGCTGCTCTCTCAGCGTGCGTGACTTTTTCGTACGCTGCTCCCCTGACCCCTTGTTTAACCCATTGGCTCTTGGAGTTTTGGTCTTATTTCTTTAAGCCTGGCTTTTCTATAGTCCTGTATATTGATATTTTATTAGATATTTTACGCCAATTTTATATCCTTACGCCTTTTATCATGAACTTGATTTTACTTAATATGTTTGGAATGACTATTGTACATAGCATGGTATGGCAAGGAACTAGCATAATACGACAGTGACCCGTATTGGTGCACTCCTGACATGACCAGCCTGACATGATAGTGGCCCGTCGTGGCGCACTCCTGACAAGTACCCTGACATGATTTATCTTGATAATTTAACTTGACCTGCCTTGACACCGTGGGTAGTTCTTTCTTGCTTGCCTGTTAAATCCACTTGTCCTGTCTCGCATCATGTCTAGGATGGGACTTCTGAGTACCACGGTCAGGAGTACCTACTAAAATGGATTAAGGTTAATAACTAGAATAACACAGTAGTCATGAAGAGATGACACAGCTACGGACAATCCCGTTACCTGGGCGCTCTTGGGATCTGTAGCCTGCCGTCGAGTAGGGCACATTTCCAGCACACCGTCGCGTGTTGCACCCTCTAAGTCACCTAAGGGTACATTTGTCCCCCGGGCGATGTACCCACCTGAATTCAACCCTAATCTTTCGTCCTGGGTAACCTGGATGGTCTGCAGGGCTTGTGGCTGTGGAACAATCTCACTGCATCTTGTTAGTAATTAGGCCTGTGATAACCCTAGTTAGTTAAAGTAGTAAGCCGTAGTATCTGCTTGGCCGTGGTTGATTGAATAAGGTATAACCAGTTTAGCCATGTCTTGATCCAGTACAAGATTGCTCCCTGTCTTGATTTCTTGCATTATTATCTTGTCGATAAATGGTGGGAAACCAAGTTCTGTTCAGATGAAGGGTTACAACCCCGGTCCTTGTTTGGTTTACGGGTTGTAACCTGGTTATCGGAATAGTCCCATGGTTATCTCGTCATATATCATCCCGATATGTTTTTCGTAATTCTAGTTTTGATATTAGATTTTCTGTGCTGATTGCTGGCTTTTGTTCTTATTTCGTGGCCCCCTTGTGGCACTTGCTCTTTCTGGGGTTGACCCAGCTGGTTTTGTGTGGCCAGATTTCGGAGCAGCTTCCGAGGATCTACCAAGCTTCCAGCCCAATGGTGGCGACTAGAAGGAACCCGGGCTACGAGTGGGTTTTCTATTTTGTTTCGCTCACTCTATTGTAAAGTTATTCTTTTGAGGCGTTTAGCCGACGAGCACCTGTTAGCTCGATGCACTTTTACTTACTGTCTGCCTACGGGCTGTAAACATGATTAACAAATCCTAGGGTTGATCATGTATGACTTAACTCTTGCTAGTCCTCGCATTTTGTACGACTAGCTTCATGATCAGCTGAATATATAATATTTGGGACGCCTTATTATTGTATATTTAATGATCATACATCTTGCGACCTTACTTACTTGCTTGTGATTGAGACATTAGGCTGTTCATGACCATAAGAGACCGTTGGCTTGTAGTAAACCCTTATATTTCTAGACAGCCGTGACCGTATATCGAGGTGGTTCCCATTTCAATATACGTAGCTGGCTATGTCTGCCCCCGCTCTCCAGTATTCTGGTTCTGGGGCGTGACATATTTCCCTCTTGATAACAAGAGTTGATTTCCTAGCCCCTGATTTGTTCACATTTTCTAGCAAAGCACATATCCCTGTCAACTGAGTTGTTCTTCCCTTAACTGAGCTAAAATGAATGTTTTGATTCATGTGATCATTGATTTTCCATGATTTTCCTATTCCCAGGTTACTCCCATGTACACCACTGATTTTCCTGTTTTCCATTGTTTCACCCACTGTACACAGGTGCACACAATGTACTGATTTTACATTGTTAACTACACTGTTTTTCCTATTTTTCCTAACACTCCACCGATTCTAGGATATGTGTTAGCTACTGATTTTTCTATTCCTATTACGTAGGACTGTTTCCTAATTTTCCTGTACACTCACAAGTTATGCCATGCCACTATTTTCCAGGTTCTAGCCTTCACTGTTCTCATATGTTCACTGACTTCATGAACACTTCACTGTTTTTCTAGTGTTCCCTGTTTTCAGATATCTTGGCACACACACTTTCATGTGACACCTTCAAGCCTAACACACACACACACATGTGAATGCTTGCCCTTTTTATTCCTATACACATGTGTATATACATATATACATGTATATATTATATGTGTGGGATGTACATATATGTATCATATATATATGTGTGTGTACTATTATTATATTTGATATATATGTATGTGAGGTATACATAAAGGTAACCTATATGCTAATGTATATTTCTATATTAGATTATATAAATATATCTACGAGTGTATTATATATTAGATATATTTTGACTTGTGTATGTGTTATGGTTTGGTTTATAGGCATGATATAGCCTATGGCCTATGGGTGTGTCTGTTTGCCTAGTGAGTCTAGATTGGACTTGTATAGCCTTGTTAGACCTAGAATAGACTAGTATAGACTTGTTTGACTTAGGTTTGACCTAGTTGGCCTAGTTTGACTTCTAGGGTTGACCAGAGTTGACCAAGAGTTGACTTTGGCCTAGATTGACCTAGATTCATGTAGAATGCATTGTAGTGCATCTTATTACCATCCTGGACTTGTTGTGACTTGTACTGTTCTATAGGAGACAGACATCACTCCTCGGACAATACTTTCATCTTGGACATTCAGATAGCAGGCGAGTACTTTCTCTGATCTTTTCATACCTGTCTGAAACTATATTCTTGTTCTAGATTACTTTACTTGATGCTGACACGTATCTTCACGGATTAGTACTATATGGATCATTTCCTGAGATGTTATCCCTCTACGGGTGCATCGGGTATTTCATGTTCATGTACTTTATCATGTGCATCAGGTACTTCTTGTACTCGTACTAGTTCATGTATTTACATGTTCTCATATGCTTTCATGTACTATCATGTGCCTCATGTACTACTCATTACATGAGTTCACATATCTTTTGCTGTATTCATGTGCCAATAACGTAACTTGAATGGATTCTTATGTATTGATTGGGTCGGGGTGAGTAGAATTGGTTATGTGATCATTATCTCCAGTAGGTATTCATGTGCTTCTTAGTTGTATTCATGTGCCCCTAAGCCGTTTACATAACCATATTGTACTCTAAATTACTTAGCCACTTACAGTCTTTACTTATCATGTATTTACTTTCAGTTACAAAATATCTCCTGTTTTTTCGTACTTTCTTTTTAGCATTTCCTGTATTTTACTCTATTGCATGCTTTATACTCCTAACCGGTTATGAACTGTTTTGAGAGATATGTGCTCGTTCCCGTCCTGATTGGACCTGTTGAAAATTTTACAGAGGACGAGGAGGAGGCCTGCTTAGATACTTTCTATGGGACAGCCTTAGAGGACACTTGCGATCCAGACTTCTAGTCGGATCCCTTAGCTGTAGAGACTGTTGCTCCATAGATATCTTTATCTTATTTCATAGTATTGGAGATTGAGTTGTATATTTGGATCTGTATTATTTCTGGATGTTAGTGGAGTTTATCTAGACACTTAGCTTTCTCTCTATTTGTATTTCCTGTGGATTTGGATCTTGCATCTTTTATATCATTCTATCTTATCGTATTCTACCTTAGATGTGATTGAGATATATTCTGTTATGTCACCCCCATTCGGGGAGTATAACTGTTATTACCTTAAACTGTTAGATGTTGTGACCTAGGACAACGTTCTACTGTCGACACTGCAGCGTAGGCTGGACGTACCCACGTCTCGTGCCCTTACTCTAGGGTGCGGGTCGTGACAGACCCAGCCTCACCGTGCAAGAGCAACCAGTGGAGATTATACATCGCATGAAGAAGAGATTGAGGCATGCGAAGATCCCAATAGTCAAGATAGCTTGGTGTCACCACTCCCGAAGCGAGGCTACCTGGGAGCGAGAGGACGAGATGAGGGAGAAGTACCCTCATCTTTTCTGGGTATGTTCTAACCCTCTCTTTCATTATTGGTTTAAATTTCGAGGGCAAATTTTTCCAAGAAGGGAAGGTTGTGAAGCCTATAATTTTTGAATGTTTATTATTCATGTTTTATTATTAGAATTGGTTTGAGCCCAATACCTAAACCCATAACTTAAGCCCATTGGAAACCCAAACCCGAAACCCATACTTAACCCATGACTAACCCGTTCCCACTCTCCCCGGTTCTTCCTCAGATCCACCCTCTATGCGGAACCCCCCACGTTTCTTTCCCTCACGTATTGTATACTCTCAGAAACCATTCCCCATTCATAGAAACTTCCCGACTCCCACATCTCCTAATTTCTTCATATCTTCTTCCCCGCTCCTCCGTTCCCGAAACTGAAGCCGTCCCCGCACTCCCCGCGACACCTTATTCGCATCGATACCATTCTCGCCATGTTTCTGCGCTGATCCCCGACCGTCGATCGGTACCGACAGCCATTTTTGGCTGTGCCAGAATCAGTTGATACCGGTCGGGCGTTCCTGCCGCTCTGGTGACCCCACCAGACGCTCCCGCCATGCCGGCGACCCTCGCCAGCGCTCGCAGCACGTGCCAGCGCCTCCCGCAGGCGCCCTGACCGACGCCAGACACTCCAGGCAGCCCCTGCCGCGCTAGCAGCCGTGGATCCCCCTTCCGTGCGGCTCCCTCGCCGCTCCAGCGCGCCAATCTGCGCACGCACAACGCCCCCACTGCCGCGTGGCCGCGCCCCGTACCTCCAGTACGTCGCCCAATTTCCTGCGTGTGTTCCCGTGCCGTCCACGTGTCCGTGTGCACGTGCACGTGTCCGTGTCCCTGCCCGCGGGCATTCCGAGTCTGAGGCATCCCCTCTGTGCTCCGTCACAGCTTTCGGTAACCCCGCAACCTTCTGTTTATTTTACAGAAACCTTAAACCAATTCCTGTTCCGACCAGAATTGACAGAATAAAGCTCTGTCTATTCCAGGATAGATGGTTTAGATAAGTTTCCTATTTTAGACTCGGTAATAATATTGTTAGCTTTTAATTAGAATGGTTAACATTAATTAGTTAGCTTCATGGAATTTAGAGTCATCATCTACGTTTAAATTATGAATAACGTCGAATTAACGTTATTTCAACGACTATATCACTTTTGCCATAACTTCATTATTATTATTAAATAATAAAACTTAGTCACAAAATAATTAATTATTTTGCAAAACATATTTTAATATAGGAAATGGTATTTTATAGGCCAAAAACTATATATTATGTTTTTCGGTAAAAAGGCTTATTTTCTTATTTTAACCATTATTTCTATTGATAAAGTTAATGGAAATAAAAACTAGAGATAATAACGTATTTTCTAATAAAATCATAATTTTTACTAAAATAAGGTTTTACGTATTTTATTATTAAAAATGGCTATTCTTTACTAAGAAATAGTATTATTAAAATATTTCGTAAAGTTTATTTAGGAAAATATTAAACTAGATTTCGAATATTTTCGAGTTTACGCGATATTTCTATTTAAATAATTTATGATAAAAACCGCTACTACTTTGATAATATTCCAAAAATATGTTATTTTTTGCCCTTTTTACAAAATACTAATAAAATAGTTTTACCAAAATATTACATAATTAAATTATTATTTCTCTAAATAAAAGGGCAGTGTTTATAATTAAGCGTAGATTTGTTTAGTGGCTTTATTAGACAACCTTTGGAATAAGTTCTAAGGACATATTATTATTAATGTAGGTTCGGATCCCGGACCCTAGCCGATCGATACCTTTATAGCCGTTACCTTCCACACCGAGGATACAACCAGGGTAACTTTCATATCTTTCATGTCTATATTTTATTTAATAGGTAAATGTGCTGTATCAGTAGAATCATGTATATTGTAGCGACACTGATTCACAGTGGATCCCTTTCAAACTCTATATCGATTGATTGATTGACTGCCTCATTGACTCATTGACTCGGGGATTGATTGGGAGAGTAGTATAACATCTGTGACCAAAGCCATTGTTACTGATTGCCTCTCTCGTGCTAACCCTAACCGCACGGGGGGTTGAGCCGTACCGTATACTATTATTTGGCCAAAATGCTTGTATACACATTGCCTCTATCCAGCTAGTCACCGATCAGTTATATACTCAGAGCACTATTGACTCGTTGTAGATTGCATCATTGTAGCTTATGAGATTTATTGCCTGCTGTCTCTTTTATTATTATTTAGAAAAAATATATAATGCTTTTAAATTGTCTTGCATCATTTATTATTATTTAAAATGTTAGATGTGGAAATATATTCTTGCTCCCCTCCTGACTGGAGACCAACATTTTTAGGTGACTGCGACGATGAGGATATCGCTTTTAGTTCTTTCTACGAACCTGGTCCGAACCCTGACGAGGTAGCTGAACCTGACTAGGGAGCCCCTGATTATTAGCTGTGCCATCGGTTTAGTTTATTTTCCTACCAGTTGTAATAAAAACCGATGTAATAATTCAATGTTGTTTTGCTTGTGTTTTTATTTCAGACTTTTAGTAAATTTTCCAGATTCAATAAAATATTATTTCTTTCCGCTATAGATATTGTCTGCTTGTGTTTACTGCTTGATACAGCTTACTGCCGTCGTCTCATAACGGTGCAGGCTGGACTTGATCCGACTGGACCCAGTCTATTAGGATCGGGCCGTGACAAAGAAGATCTAAGTAGAATAAATGTTCATCTCTATAAATGATAAGACTAGCCTTGAAATGTCCTATAGTAGGCCCGGACTAGAAGGTTGAACAGTAGGTTTTTGTAGCTGTCTAGTTCAGCCTCGACCTTTACCCCAAATAGGTATCAATGGTTAGGCATACTTGTAAGGATTGTATAGATTGCTTATAGGTAGAAGGAGGGATTCACTAACTAACTAATATAGTAGATGTAATATTACTTATAGGGATATAGTATAGAGTTTAAGCATTGACAGAGTTTATGGAGTAATTGTGATTTGTTTTTTAGTCATATGGTTAGTAATAGAAGAAGACTCAAGAGCCAAGTTAGAAAGTCGTACCTCTAGATTTGTAACCCTTTGGTAATATAGAGCATATTGGAGAAGGGGCATATCATCTTGCCCCCCCCCCCCCATTAGAGGGAGTGCATGATGTGTTTCAAGTCTCACAATTGATGAGGTATGTGACTGATGCCAATCATGTGGTCGATCACTATGAGATCACGGTGGGACCAAATTTATCATATGAGGAGCAGCCGGTAGGTATCTTGGATATGAGCGAGAAGACGCTAAGAGGAGAGACGATTAGACTGGTTCGAGATGCATGGAGGCACCATTCTTCGGAAGAATCAACTTGGGAGCGTGAAGATTTCATGCGTGAGCGATATCCATACCTATTCATGGATTCCGGTAAATTTTAGCGTGTTATTTTTAAGTTATGGATTTTTTTTTATATTTTGTTATATTAGTATTATTTTAATTTTGAGGATGAAATTTTCTAAGGTGGCTAGGTTGTAAGCCCCCTATTTTTTAGAATTTATTTTTAATTATTTTATTTCTTTTATTTGGATATTTTAAATATTAAAGTCAATAATGACTATATTAGTAGTTTACCGTAGCTTTGATTTTTGCAGCACAATAAATATAGTTTTCGCAAATCCAATTCAATATTTGAATTATAGACTCGTCCACCTTCAATTTGATATATCATGTCCCACTCAAATTTTTTCGCCAACATTCTTTTGGCTTCGCACAATTTCGGATAAACTTAGGCCATTTGATCATTTAATGTAATTGTAGGCCCAATTTGCAATTTGATTTCAGGACTTGACATAGATCGAAGCCGTATGATCCAATATATGGTTTTGACCCATTTTGAGTCTACAATGCACATGCCTAGAGTGTACCGTCCAATCAAGATCCCAAGTGCTACTTATTTGTAAATGGCACATGAGACTCATTAAATTAATTTTTGGGTCCAATTTGACTAGAAATACTACTTGGACCCTAACCTAGTCAACCTGTCACGACCCGCACCCGCTTTTCGGATACGAGACGTATCCAAGCCAGCCTACTCCACAGAGTCGACGGTAGAATGTTGTCACGGCCAAGATGCTCAAAATCATAAAATATAACATTTATTGCTCATTCACATTATTAAATCAAATCTACAAATTATTACAAGGTTTATATTTAAAGAAAAGTACAAAGTTTTTATAAGTAATGAAAATGATATCACATCTATCTAATTTCTAGGTTTTGGTCTGCGAGTACACTTGTATCTCCCAATGCTATGTGAAGCCACAGCTAACCTGAAAAATGTTAGTTTCCAGTCAAGAATGGAACGAGTACATTCTCACAACAGGCTCAATAAATGACGAAATCCATAAATCTGTAATAATACTGAGATACATGATAAGTGGATAAACAGGAAATCATGGTAGGAATCATGCGAGTAAAAGCAGGAAGGTGACAAGAAATTGTAATGTAGCAAGACTATATCTAACAAGTGATTTGAAATACACTTTCGACATGTAAATGGCTAAGGGATAAATCCGGCACCCCGTACGTGAATTGTACGACTGCTATCAAGCAAGAATAGACATTTTGGAATATTTCTGGGTATGTTTACATGTCTACTGATGTACTCCCCCGCCCAGCTAGTACCCATGGACTCAAACAGTTCACGAACACGAAAATATATTGGTCACGAACAACATGCAAGAATCCATAACTACTATCTCGTGTGACAAGCGTGTCAAGAATCAATGTAATATCAATGTAAAACATTATTAAATACAGGAAGTATAAAGATAATCAAATATGAAAACTATCAGAGATGTACTCGCCTGAGGTCCTATGCTGGTGAAACCAATACTCCTGTTGGCTCCAGAATGGCCTGTTAGCCTAGGGTCAATATTAAGTAGTCAGAATCGCAAGTAATAACAATATATGACTAGTCAAGATTAAGGGCGATCTAATCTATAAAAGAATTCTAATCCAAAAAATATATATATTTATTAAGAAAATATTTATAACTAATTAGAACAAAATAATTTAGGTATATACGTTTAACTCATTTTAGGCAAAAATCTTATTAAGATAACATATGTTCATAAATCTATTAGAAAAGTATCACATTTGAACTATATCCAAATATTGAAGACCCTTACAAGCCCAATGGTTTGAGCCCAACTAAAATAGAATCAAAGCCCAATCTAATGCAGAATATCTAGGCCCCAAAATGTTGTTAAAAAAGGCAAAGACCAACGCATACCACCGAAAGCAATAATTAATAGTTAATACTAGTTACTGTAATAATAATAATAATGACTATAATAACATGTCGACTGAGTACATTGACTACTTCTCTCTGTCTCTTTCTTGGTTTTTGTTGAAGCCATATAATGAGGAGAAAGGGACAATTTACAGATTTACACTAAAGACACATAATTAAGAAAGGGTAGAGAAAGAAGAGGAAAGGGTGAGCTCTCACCGATAGAAGGGTGGCACTCCAGATCTATGGTCGGAGGATGGACGGCTAGGTGGCACCCGACGATGGCTCTAGAGCGGCGCTCGCATTTGGCAGAGGTCGTCGCTCTCGGGACTTTCCCAGCGGCGGATGCGAGTCGGATCTAGCGGCACGATCCGGCTGGAGTCGGACGGTGCGTGGAGGTTAAGGCAGTTAAGATGGAGGCTGCACCCGACGGTTGCCGAGCACGGCAATTTGTACAAGGGGCAAGATCTGGCGGTGCTGGCTGGTCCGAGGGGGAGAGGCTCGCACGCGGCGCACGTTGGAAGCGGCACATTGGCGTTTTACGCCGAACGAAGTTCGGCTACGTGACAGCGTGGCGGAGGGAGGAATTTTCTACCGCGGACGGGCGCGGTTTATCGGCTGGTGGGGTGAAGGCCACGCAAGGGAACGTCGACAGGAGTTGGCTCGGTTGTGAAGGAGACGCCAGCAGCCGGCGCTCGCGGGATGGGCGGTCAACGAGATCGGGGTCTGGCACGATGGGTTCATGCGGATCCAGACGTCGTTCAAAGCGGCGTGGTACTGTCAGATTTCTCGAGAGGGTGCTACGCTGCGTCGGGCTCTGCACACGCCGCGACGGTGGCTCACCGAGGGCGTGTCTCCGTGGCGCTCGGCAGAGGAGAGGGGACGAGTTCTATGGCGGAGCTCGACTCCGCGCGGCGAAGTTCGGGTTTGACACCGGCGTGGGACAATCGGTCGGGGCGTGTGTGCTCTCGAGAAGAGAGACGGGAAGCAGATGCCCATGGCAGGCGGAGCTCGACTCGCAAACGACGGACGCTCCGAAGCTCGAAAAACAGTGCCCGGTAGTGGCACTGCGGAGGATTTGGTGATGGTGATCGCCACGGTGAAGGCCGGAGTGATCGATTATCGGGGGTTGTTGCAAGTGGCCGGACTGGTCTGTTTTCTGGTGTGTTTACGACCGGGGTGGTGTAGTCGAGTCCACCGGATGGCAGGAAGCGTAGTGATGGGCGGTCGATCTTTGATGCTTCCGTCAACTTGACTCGACGGTGTCCAGTGCAGAAGTTCTGCGCTCAAACTCCGCTGAGTGCTCATCAGTACTCCAGGTGACTAGGGTGGCATCCGCGGCGAGGCTCGCCAAGCGGCTACGAAGGGAAGGCTGGCTAACACTGGCCAGGATTGATGGTTGTACTTCCATGAAGGAAGAAGGGTAGTATTGTAGCCATATGAAGGGAAGAATGACTATAGTATAAGAGGAGGGGATATGGGATTTTGTTGGGGAAGAAAGAGTCGTAAAGGAGAAGAATTATGGAGAGAAAAGCCGATTTAGAGGAGAGTTTGCTGTTGATGGATATACTAACGTAGAGATAAAAATTTGTTTAGGAGAATTCTATGAAGATTAGAATTTAAAGGATAATAATTATAAGATATTTAACCTACAGGAATTTTCTCATTCTGCAATACTACTATATAATTGACCAATCATAATAGTTAACGATGATATTTGTCACTATCAAAGTAATTTAAAGTATAATAGTATAATTTAAATCGTGATTAAAATGATGCTCATCGTATTTAAATACAATACCTGATATAATCAAAATAATTTAAAGTATATTTTTATTAATCTAAAATCTTATTTAAAAATAATTTCATAAATCTTATTATCATTAAGAGATGATACTCGATAATTTTAATACAAACTTAATTCAATAAATATTTAAATTAAGGTCAATCTAATCGAAATCAAGTTAACAATTTAAATGGTGTATATATATGGCTATCTAATTCAGATAGTTGATTACTATATAATTTAAATAATATTTAATATTTACCAAAGTCTAAATCTTAAAAATTCAAATCCAATTCAGATAATGTTTAGACCAAATCGATTTAGTCACAATCTACTAACGATTTTCATAATTAATATAAAATAATTTAAATGCATAAATTCCAATCTCTTTTATAAACGAATTTTCAATTAGGATAATAATAAATATTTTTGAACCTATCAAAATAAATTCAAGTCAAAATTGAATAATTGATCATCATAAAAATTATTAAAGAAATAACAGAAAATGTAAAGTATTTATATATTTTTAATTTCCAAAACTTAACTTAAAAATACTTTAATAAAAATCTTTTCATTGTTTCCAAAAATAGACATGATTTTGAATTAAATTTGAAACTAATGTCAATAAAATCCAAGATAATTACTAACTTCCTTCATAATTCCAATAATAAAATACTTTTGTTAAAACAAATTAGTACTCTCAAATATAATTTTCAAAACTAGTCTTTGATAAAAGAATTAATCATAATATATCTTTCACAAAGTCCCGACGAGAAAAATTCCTTTAACACAATATTTAAAAGAATAAAAAAATAATGATTCAGGGAGAGGAGTTACACAACCCTACTAGTTAGATCCTAATTAAGATTACTAAAACCAAGTAGACATATATTTAAGTGAATTTTAGATATTAAATTGCTGCCATGTGTAATATTTCCCAAATATTTGACTTGGTCAAACCACTATCCAAATTAGGAAACCTATTACTAATAGTATACTTTGGAGAACTAAATCATATCCAAATTATTTCAAACCAAAGCCCATGCCCTAATGATATAAATACCAACCCAACCCTAACCAATTCCTCTCTTCTCATAACCGCCCACTACCCGAAATCCCTCCTACTTTCGCGTGGCCACAACCCCCCAAACCCGAAATCCTAGCCGACCTCCCTTCAAAAAATCTGATTTTTTCTCAATTTTTGTGCCAACGACCACCACTCGAATGACCCCCTTGACATTATCTTCCACCATAGAAACTAAAGGAGCAACCTTACGGCCATTAGAGAGGTGCACGACGTGCTACTTGGGCAAAAACTCTGCCGAATCGAAGTCTGAAATGTCACATCAGGTTAGTCGACTTCAAGATGAGGTTTTACACACTTTTTCTCATCCTTTTTGCCTCAAACTAAAATTGAGAGTTACCTTTATGTGTCTACTCCAATCTCTGATCGCTGGATCACACAATTCCAAGCGGTTTGCCCATGGCATCGATTCTATGACAGCATTTCTTCAACCGATGAATTCTGTTGCAAGCCATTTTTCACCTATCTAAGTTCAG
>JANAVB010038018.1:11628195-11650695 GCA_029216955.1 Iris pallida | reverse complement strand
TCATGATTTGGATTTTCAGGGCCTTCGAGTTTTCGAAAACCTGGACCAACATCGTGTGGAGATTGATCAGCAATTCCTGGTTCTCTACAGTTATTAACGGCCAAGCCGATGGCTTCTTCAAATCGACTCGTGGCGTCAGACAAAGAGATCCTTTATCCTCCACCATACTTATCATCACGGCTGAAGCTTTGAGTAGAAACCTGAAAAAAATGGTGGGCACCCCAAACCTCAAGTACTTTCACACAGCAAGCGAATGTCCGATCATCACCCACCTAGCGTACGCGGATGATATCCTTATTTTCTCGTCAGGGGACAACGGGTCCGTGGAAGTGGTACACAGCACGCTGCAGAGATACACTAGATGCTCTGGTCAGCGGGTCAACCCCAACAAGAGTGTCATCTACATCTACCATAAGACCAACAGAGATCACACTACTAAAATATGCTCTATTAGCGACGTAATTTAACGACGGAATAAAATAACGTCGCTAAATATCGAATATAGCGACTCCTTTCTATAGACATCGCAAAACGTTGCTGAATAGCGACGTTTAGCGACAAGAGATAAAATACGTCGCAGAACAGCGACGTTCAACGACATATTATTAAATATGTTGCCATATATTAAAATGTTTGCGATGTTTAGCGACGTCGCCTCTTGACGTCGCTAACCTTTTTTTTACTTAGGGCACACTGCTTCCTTTTTTCTCTCACTCGAAAATTTTAGAATTTTCTTTTTCCCCCTCAACCCCCGGCTACTCCCTCCCCCCGGCGACCCCTTTCCCCCCTCTGGCGACTCCCTCCCCCCCTCGACGACCCCTACCCTCCATCGAGCTCCTCCTCCCCCAATCCGAGCTCCTCCTTCTCTTCCTCAAGTAAACCCTAACCTAACTCCTCTCCCTCCTCCTCCTCCTCCTCCTCTCCCACGGACACACACACACGGACATACACACACACAAACACACACACACACGGACACACAAACATACACACACACGGACACACGGTTAGGGGTACAACTTGGGCGGACTAAACCCGAACCGAATCGGATAAACCCGTTAATGGGTTGGGTTAGGGTTGAAGATACTCGGGTTCGGACTCGAATTTGGGTTAAAATATTTGAACCCGATCGACAATTGGGTTGGGCTCGGGTTAATGTGTCTGGTTACCCGACGAACCCGAAATATTGTGTGTGTATCTTTTTATATTTGAGAGTGCATATATATAGGTGTCTTGATATATGTATATATATGTTTATTGGTTGTGTGTGAGTTTGAGTAAGAATGGAGGAAGTTGTTGTGGTAGGTTGTGGTTGTGGTGTTGTAGTGGTGGTTTGTGGTGGTGTTCATGGTGGTTGAAGGGGGGATTGAGACCAGCATATGTCGCAGCAGCTAGGCCAGCATATGCAGCAGCAGCTAGGCAGCATAAGCAGCAGCAGCAGCATATACAGCAGCATATGCAGTAGCAATTGCAGCAGCAATTGCGACAGCAAGCAGTAGCAGTATCATTCATTTGGCTACCCATTCACCATCCATCCATTCATTCATCCATCCATTCATCTATCACATATAGCAGTCCATTCATTTATTCATTCACCCATTCACCATTCATTTATTCATTCACCCATTCACCATTCATCCATATCCATTCATTCATCCATCCATTCATCCTTCACATATAGCAGTCCATTCATTTATTCATTCACCCATTCACCATTCATCTATTCATTCACCCATTTACCATTCATTCATCCATTCACCATTCATTCATCCATTTACCCATTCACCATTCATTCATCCATTTACCCATTCACCATTCATTCATCCATTCATCCTTTGTATCAAAACAGTCACTTAACCCCCTTCATGTTGTGTGTCTGTGTTGTTAGTGAGTTAATGACTTGAGCATTTAGTTAGAAGAGTATGTTAGTGGTTAGATAATATGTTAAGGAAATATTTGGTAATAGAATGTGGTTTGTGTTAGAGAGTGAGAAAATTATGAAAGATATGTTAGTAAGATTTTATATTAGAAGTTTTGTATTAGAGTTAGATGTGGACTAGAGTGAGCGTGACAGATTGAGGTATCTTGTGATACCAAGATGGCATCACAAGATAATTAGAATTTACCCTAGCTATGAAAGGGTAAGGTAATAGGGTAAGTTAAGGTAATTGCCGAGAAGCTAAGGTATGAGTCTAAGGTGTTAGGATATGGTTAGAAATTGATTGTCTTGGTTGGTAATGGTTAGGATTAGTGCTCTTAGACTAGTTTTGACCTCGGTTGACCGTTTTGACCAAAAGTCAACTAAAGTCAACCGAAAGTCAAATTTAGCCTAAAAGTGACTAGAATTGACCCGCAACCAAACCAGAGTTGACTGAAAGTCAACAGTTGGTCAACATTATCCGATGGACTCGACCCAACCCGAGTTCATCCTGATCCTCCGGGCTTGGTCTTGGGCTTCATATGTTGAACCCGAGGTCGGACCGGGCTTGGGCTCGGATTAGGCTTATTATTCATCTAGTTAGGCTCAGATTGACCTCAAGCCCGACCCAATCCGCCCGAGTTGCACCCCTACATACGGTTACCATTTCTCTCTACTATAATATGCACTAGGAAGTTCAGACACTGCAAATATCGGTGTTTGTTCCATGTCTATGTCTAGTAAAGGATAATTGCCTAGACATAGTCAACTTCACCCAGTTTGACTAGTTTGTCCAAGATATTGACTTAGTCAACTCAACTTCACCCAGTTTGACTAGTTACTGCACTGAACATATGTGTCCATATTTGTAGAATTATGAATTACTACTTGCGAAATCGTTCATGGATGTACAATCTTCGTCCTGATGATATGTGTGGGATGAATACATAGCGAGAGTAGAGCAGTTCCTACAGTTTGCTAAGGCGTTCCTAAGTACATGGATGACACCAAAATTAAGTGTCCGTGTGTGAAATGTCATAACGTAAAATATTATCCAGAAGTGGAAGTGACATATCATTTGTACTCGAGGGGTTTCACACCTAATTACTATCAGTGGACCGCACACGGAGAACTTGTGTCTTTAGCATCAGAGTCGAAGCCTTATGTTGAGCCGTATCTGCATACGGGACCTAATTTTGTTTCAAATAATCATGCATATGACGATGAGTGCGTGAACATGGTTTTCGATGCTGCGGGGCCTAGTTTCGTTCATGATGCAGCTGAGGAGGCACCGAATGTCGATGCTACAAAGTTCATGGAGTTGCTGGAGAATGCAAGGACTCCATTGTATCCTGGTTGTGAGGATCATTCACCGTTGGAGGTGGTTACAAGACTGTTGAGCATTAAGTCAGATTTTAACATGTCGCAAGAATGCTACAACCGAATGTTGGAGTTGATTATAGAGATCTTGCCGGCGGATGCTAAGTTACCTAAAGACTTCTATCGGTCTAAGAGGATGGTGAGATCGCTCTGGATGGGATACGAGAAAATCGATTCTTATCACAATGGGTGCATGTTGTACTACAAACACGACAAGGACGCAGATGTGTGCAGATTTTGTGGTGCTGATCGCTATAAGACAACTAGTATAGGAAGGTCTACCGGTGCAAGAAGACCGACCGATTCAATGCACTACTTGCCTTTAATGCCGCGGTTGCAAAGATTATTTATGTTGAAAGAGACGGCCAAAAATATGAGTTGGCACATATTTGAACAGATTGAAGGAGTATTGGATCACCCATCTGATGGAGAAGCGTGGAAGCACTTTGATCGAGTGTATCCTAATTTTGCTTCAGATCCGCGTAATGTCAGTTTGGGGATATCTTCTGACGGTTTTACTTCTTTTCGTCTTTCAGGATCCCAGTATTCGTGCTGGCCTATGATTGTCACTCTGTATAACTTACCGTCTTGGATGTGCATGAAGACTCAGTACATGTTTCTAACCGTTATAATTCATGGTCAGAACAATCCCAAGAGGAACATTGATGTCTACTTACAGCCTTTGATAGATGAGTTGAATCAGTTATGGGAAGTAGGCGCTAACACGTACGATGTTTCCAGGAAGCAGAATTTTTAGATGAAGGCAACCCTTATGTGGACTATCAACGACTTTCCGGCCTATAGAATGTTATCTGGATGGAGCACTCATGGTCGTCTCTCATGTCTATATTGCATGGACCATACTAAGGCTTTCCGCTTGAAATACGGAGGAAACCCATGCTTCTTTGATTGTCATAGGCAATTTCTGCCAAAAAATTATCCGTTCAGAAGGAACAGGAATGCATTCCGTGCCGGCATTGTAGAGAAGGATGATCTACCGCCAAGGTGGTGCGGAGCCACAATATGAGAGGAGGTTAGAGATTTTTTAAGTTCTATCGAAGATCCTACAACTGGGTACAAATACGATAAATTTGGTAGAGATCATAACTGGACAAAGAGGAGCATATTCTGGGATCTGCCATATTGGAGTACCAATCTGATCAGACATAATCTTGATGTCATGCATATTGAGAAGAATATGTTTGATAACATAATTAATACTATGATGGACGTAAAGGGAAAAACGAAAGACAATCCCAAGGCCAGGTTGGACTTAGAAGAAATATGCAAACACCCTGCGTTGCATTTGATAGAGGAGAATGAAAAACAGTTCCTTCCGAAGTCAATTTTCTCACTAGACAAGGAGGATAAAGTGAGACTTTATCGGTAGATCTAGGGCCTAAAATTTCCAAACGGATATGTGTCAAATCTGAGAAGAAGTGTCGATCCGAAGGAAAACAAATTGACGGGTATAAAGAGCCACGATTGTCACGTATTCATGGAGAGGTTAATTCTGATTGCATTTTGGGAATTCTTACCGCAGACAGTTTGGGATCCATTGACGGAGCTTAGAATATTTTTCAGGGATCTTTGTTCTAAGAAATTGCTCGTTGATCGTCTAGAATAACTAGAGAAGGACATTGCGGTAACACTGTGCAAGCTAGAGAGGGTGTTTCCTTCTGGATTCTTTGACTCTATGGAGTATTTGTCGATTCATCTATCCTATGAGGTACGTGTTGGTGGACCCGTCGAATATCGATGGATGTACCCGTTCGAGCGATATTTGAATCACCTAAAAAGAAAGGTAAAAAATAAGGCACGGGTCGAGGGTTCTATTTGTGAAGCCTATGTTCTCGAGGAGATTACAAACTTTTGTTCGATGTATTTCAAGCCTCATGTTGCAACTAATAGAACAAGAGCTTCCAGAAACGACGACGGAGATCATGAATGTAATGATACAATACTGAAGGTATTTAATGCTCCAGGAAAGCCATCGGGTAAAATGAAGAAGAGATATCTGAATGTTGATGAGCTAAGGGCTGTTCAGGTGTATGTATTACTCAACTGCGATGATGATGAAGTAGAAAAGCTGGAGGGGTAAGTAATTAATACGTCTATATTATTTTAATAGTATTGATTATTATACTATTATATTAATTGAACGATGTTGTTTTTAGTATATTTAATGATGATGTGAGGTTAGGTAGGCCACACATAACAGAAAAAGAACTAGAACAAGAAATAAGCCATTATTTTCCATCATGGTTGAGTGCATATGTAAGACTTGAGAACTCTGTAGTTACCTTTCTGTATATGCACTTGAGAATGAACTTAATTTTTTTTTTATGGTATTTAGGTCGATCGTCCATACGTAAGACTTGAGAATGAGTCTATTAGAACGCTAGCCAAGGGACCAATTTATGCTGCAAAAATATGGCCAAGCTACTGAGGTTCAAGTCAACAACTTGCCCAATCAGAGACAACTTTGTGGATCTCGATTCCACCAAAAACAGTTGTTTGTGTATCAGATCTTCGAACTACAAAGATGTTGATGCGGGCAACGATTTCTATAGTGTCCTACGAAAGATTGTGGAGCTGACATATAGTTATAGAATAGAGCCTGCTAGGATTGTATTATTCAAGTGTGATTGGTTCGATCCGATTGAAGGTCAAGGTTGGAAAGTAGACAAGTACGGTCTTGTGGATATAAACTATCGGCGTCGATATCAAGCCTATGAACCATTTGTCCTATCAAGTCAGGCTCAGCTCGTGTACTTCATAAGTTATCTAAACGGAGAACAACAAGATCGGACTGGTGGGCAGTATATAAGACCAAAGCTAGAAATACCTTTGAGGTTGACAATATAGCTTATCAAGAGGATGAACTACCTCTTGTAACAAATATTATAGAAGTGGACATGACGGAAGTTTCTTATTACACATCTAATTGTGTAGAAAAAGTAGAATTATCTGAAGAGGAAGATGTAGATGAAAGTGAAGATGTAGAGGAGGAAGAAGAAGAAGAAGATGATGATGATGAGCTAAACGAACTAGATAAATTTTCAGAAGAGGATTAAATCTATACGTTTATTTTATCATCATATTTGACACTTTAGTGATACTTTTATCATATAAATCTGTGACACTTTAGTTATACTTTTATCTGTGACTATGATATTTTTCAAAAATCTGGGATGTCTATCAAATAAATATGTATATTTGTTTTTTTTTTATATGTTATTATCAGGTATGACTAGACCAGGTGGACGACACGGAGGATATTATATTAGGCAGTCCCGTGTGCCTCGGGCTGGGGATGTAGATTCCGTACCTTCATCCTCATCTCCGAGTATACCAGTATACCGTTCTGTTCCCAGTCCATTATCGGGACAGGGCAGTTCCAGCAGGTTGGCGACTCCTCCCTCGTCGTTCAGTATTCCTGATCACGCGTCCAGCATTCCTCCTAGCATTCCTCCCGTCGACGGCTCCATGGGGAGAGCCGACGCAGAGCATATGGAGGACGACGATCATACTGATCCTATCCAGGCAGGAGGTGAGAACGACCCTCCATGCGCTCCCCCGGACGAGACGCGTATGGAGATTTGGACGGATGGGCCTACGAAGTAAGTTAATTAGTTAATATATATTTCTCAAATGATTATATGTACATATATATTCATGAAATTTATTATTGTATAGATATCGGCCTCCTGTAGTACAGAGATAGCTGGGGTTATTTCTGAGGCAGAACTATGGTGGGCCTTGGATTAATTACTCAGATGCTCTCGCAGATAGGAAGGCCTTTTGGTTGGCCCACTTCAAGGTAAACAATTTGTTTATTTTTAAATTTTAATAATCATTTGTGTATATTATACAACTTTTCTATTTTACTTCTTGTAGAGGACCTATTTCTATCCACCATACCGGGCGGCGAAGATCGAGGCCCAATTTTTTGCTGTCGCATGCAAGCTCATCCGTGATGCGATCCACGACCAGAAGTCTCGTGATCGCTCCAGAAAGTCGATCCATGGTTGGATCACGCCAGAGCAGTGGACTGCGATGAAGGCTAGATTTGGCGAGGCCAGGTACCAGGAGCGGTCTGACAAGGCCAAGGTGGCACGGTCGAGCGCTAGTAAGTGGTGTGGTGGCTCCATTCCTATGACGGAGCATTTTCATCGTCTGGTACATTTCCTATGACGATCATTATTTTATATATAGTTGGATAGAATATTTAATACTAATAATAGATAATATATTTTAACAGGTAAAAAAGGGTGAGGACCCCAACATGGTGATCGTTTTCCTGGTCATCCATCGGAGGGCTGGGGAGTTCATTGACGAGAGGACGACACAGTCATATGTACGTTCTATTCTTTATATTAATTTACTATAATTTAGAAAACAGGAAAATAGATATCAATATAGACTTTAGTAAACACTTAGACGTTAGCAAACATTGTTCTAGGCCGAGTTTCTTCGGCTACAAGAGGAGGCGACTGCTGCTGCTAGTGCACCAGCAGAGGGAGGGGCTGGTACTTCCTTCCAGTCGCCTACAGCTCTATCGCCGGACGACCTCTGGATGACCGCCGTTGGTGGTCTTTAGAAGGGTACGTACTACGGTACGGGATCCTACGGCGCCTATTTGGCTTCAGAGTCATCCCAGGCCCCTCTGTCAGTATGCAGTCTCCAACTTCGCAGGCGTCATCACGAGCTCAGGATATTGGTCGTCATCGACGAGCTACGTCGCGAGTTGCAGCAGCAGATTTCTGATCACCATACCGTAGAGCGACGATCCGACGATCCGATGATTACCGGACAATTTGATGTGGTTGAGCACAGTATACAGGAGCTGATGAGTCTGCAGCAGGCTACAGCTGCCAGCTTATACACGCTCACCGAGTCTATGCAGCGCACAGAGCATAGACAGGTCGAGCTAGAGGGATCGTAGAGGACCATGTCTGCCTCACTCACTCAGGTACATACTTCGATTGAGGAGAGTACTCCGAGGATGGTGAGTACCATTGCTGTACATACTGAGCGACTGCGAGAGCTGGAGAAGATACGTCCTCTCGGTTCATCGACGGTGCCGACTGTAGACATTGTACTGCCTCCTACTGCCCCTACGGTGCAGCTCACACAGGAGAAGTATGAGTACATGCTATCTCAGATGCACAGCAGGGGTCCTCAGTGATTTCATTAATTTTTTTATGAGTTGTATGTATTGGCCCTATAGGCAAATTGTTTATTGGTACACTTTTGTTTATACACTTGGTGGAAGGCTTTTTATCATCTCCCATTTTTATTTGACTCTATTGGATGTTTGTGATGATGTGTGTCTGTGAAGTGCAATATGCAGGATTTAAATATATTTATGTTTGTGACGCGGGATGTGTGTCTGTGATGATGTTTGTTATGAGTTGTACGTATTGGCCCTATGATGTGTGTCTTTGATGATGTTTGTGATGATATAAAGTGCAGTGTAAAGTGTAAAGTGCAGTATGCAGGATTTGAATATAAAGTGTAGTGCACAGTGTGCAGGATTTGAATATAACGTACAGTGTGCAGGATTAGTGTTTAAAATTTATATAAAGTGCAGGATTTGTGTTTAAACTGTATATAAAGTGCAGTGTGTAGGTTTTGAAAACTGTATTTTATTTTATTTTTAATTTTCCAGCATGTTAGCGACGAATTACGATATTTGGCGACGGATTTGCGACGCGGAAGTACGTTGCAAATATTTATCTGAACGTCGCTAACTGCGACAGGCCGTCCCTAAACGTCGCCCAGAAATATGTATCTGAACATCGCTAACTGCGACGGGCCGTCGCTAAACGTCGCCTAGAATGCAGACATGCAAACCTTGCCATGTCACCACATGCGACGAATAGACGTCGCTATATACGTCGCTAAATTGGCGACGTACTATAAATATCGCCGAACATCGCTAAGTTTGCAACGTTTTAGCGTCGTAGACTATTCGTCGCAACAACGATGATTGGCGACGAACTTTTGATCTACGACTAGCTTTTCGGTGACCTGCTTATTATGTCACTAATTACGTCGCTAAATTAATTTAGCGATGTATTTTTACTTATTAGGAACATTTTTGGATGTCGCTAATATGACTCATTCTAGTAGTGTCACACCTCTACCCTCACCAACATTAATTCCTTCTCCGTCGTGTACCCTCCTTTCTTCTACTTAGTGTGCCCGTTGGTTTACGGAAGATCCAGCTCAAGCATATTCGAAGGGATGGTAGCAAAAATTAGGAAAAAAAACTTGAGGGGTGGCACAATGCCACGCTATTGCCGGGAGGGAAGATGATTCTGATTCAACATGTGCTCTCTTCCATCCTCATATTTACATTAGCCGCCTGCTTCCCTCTAAGAAAGTTCTTACTTTCATTGAAAACCTCTTCGCCAACTTTCCCTGGGCCACTGTGACGGTAAAGACAAGCATCACTGGGTGAGCTAGGACACCATGGCCAAACCAACTGATGAGGGTGGCCTCGGCTTTTGTAGACTGTCGCACATCATTGACGCCTTCTCAATAAAACTATGGTGGAAGCTCCGAGTGAGTAGTAACCTTTGGGCACGGTTCATGATGGCCAGATACTTCAAACGCACTCATCCGTCCACAGTTGACTATAACTGTAGATCCTTTGCCCCCTGACGGCGCATCTTACATGGTCGGAGCCTCACTGAGCCCTTCATCTGCCTACAGCTGGGGTCAGGCGAATCATCTCTCTTCTTCAAACGGTGGGCCGGGATGATCTCCTTCCCCAGCATCCGACAGCCCCTTCAAGCAGTACGATCTGTGAGCTGGGGGACCCGGGCGACTGGAACTGGAATAGAGTCCGAGATTGGATCGGGGAAGAGGCGGTAGCTATGATCCTAACCTCAGGACTGAAGATCAGCACATACTGTGATGAGCTCTCGTGGTCCCTTACGGCCAACGGTTACTTCTCGATTGCATCAGCCAAAAGTGTTGTGCACAAAACAGAAACAACTTCCCCCATCATTGTTCTGTTCTAGCAGTCTTGTATTTCCAAAAATGGTCCTTCCTTATATGGAGAGTTTTTTGCCGGAAGCTCCCCACAGATGACACTCTTAATCTCATCGATTTCAGTTTAGCATCTACATATCATTGTTGCACAGAAAGACAATCAGAAATGGTGGACCATACTTTCAACTCTGGAGAGTCTCCTAAAAGGGTGTAGGCAGACCTATCTCTTCATTGTAATCAGAACCAAAATAATGGGAGCTTCAACGATCTCCTGGCCACCTGGGCTAACGCCTCTCACGACCACCAGATCGTCGCAGCCGCCATCACGTGGGTCATCTGGAAGAACCACAACAAATTCATATATGAGGGCCACCAGTATTTGTCCAACCAACTCATCCGGGAAGTGCTTAGTCAAATCCACAAAGTCAGCAGACACTGCAAGCACCACCTCGAGGACTTCTAGTGGTCCTTACTCTCTTGACTTTTGTGTGGGCCTTGGCTCCGCCACTTGCCTTCTACATGTTCCTTCTGTCTTCTTTTTATGCTTAGTTTTGCGCTTACTTTTAAAGGCTTCGGTATTTTGTACCTTATGACGAACAAAATGGAGAGGTTTCATTATATATATATATATATATATATATATATATATATATATATATATATTAAAAAAAAGAAATATTAGTTTTTCGTGATATCCGAAGATCTCGCGAGATGCCAACCCTGGATAGCTCGCGACCCCCCAGATGTTCCTAACCAACTAACAGTTGGTATACATATATATTTGTAGACAAACAAAAAATTACACAGAAAAAACCTAATCCGCAAACTCTAACCAAAATCCTCTCGACCAGGCGCCGCCCTTGGCTCTGTGCGTGCGCCGACCTCCGGCCAGCCGTCGGCCAACCTGCGCGACTGCAGCAGTAGCAACAAAGGCGACGGACAGCGCCAGAATGCACAGTTACAACAACAGTGACTGTGAGGTTTTGGGCCGACTTCGTTGCGAGGTTTCTCCGTGCATACTTGACCAATCTTCGTACCGTTTCTTCTGCTATGAATCTAACATATTCATCTTCAAATGCATTGGATAGTTTAGGATTAAATCGAACAAAAAATAAGTTGAAATTGACCCTAACGTTGACAAAAAATACTATTTCACAACAACGAACATGGCAGTCCAGACCCCGACGTGGAAGGCCAAATATGGTCAATCCAATGAGAAACCTAAAAATCTATTTGAATAACCTTATAGAATACCTAAAGGAATAAAAACCCATTTTATAGAAGTCGATTTCGACGACTGTGCGTCAAGAAATCGGTCTTCCAATATTGATAAAAAACTGTTTTCAAAAGTAGAAATTTTTAGGAAATTTTCCGATACGACGTGCGCCCCAACAAACCGGGCGACGTGGTCGCAATCCATGAGCATCTACAAACGCGTATGGATGTTGTCGACATGTGGGATTCGATGGAACTCAATTTTGTTGTACGTGCGCTACAAAATCGAGGCGTATCCGTCGAGATACCCCGTATTGGCCCCTTTGCAAAGTAGCCTATAACTTCATGCACGTTCGTCATCTAGAGATTAAACTTATGACAACTGGACCGTATCATTTTTTTGGTCCTGTATGCCAAGTTTGGTCCGATTCTGAGAAGGTCGATCGAAAAGCCCTTTTGGCGGGCGGGCAAATTTGTACACGGCCCGCCGGAATCCAAATTTGGACATATGGTTGGGTTCGTTTCGTCAAATCAGACCTGTAGACATATAGTTTGACTACTTTAGAGACCGTAGATACTAACACGCTTTTCGGTGCAAAGCGAGTCCAACGACGGACATCGTTTTGTCCCAAAATTACTGTTTTGCCCCTATATCCAGAATTGGACTTATGGGTAGGCTATCCTAGCTAGTTTGACTATTCTGAATACGTTGGTAATATCTGTTTCAGCTTCCGAAGACTGTTGTGCAGTTGGACTTTTGTGTGGCACTGAGTGGTTGGTATTATTGGTTTCACTAGCAAAGGACCCTAGGCGAGTACATTTGTTGTTTGTTTTCGATATTAATTATTACTATATTTTATTATTAGTCATTCTATATTTGATTCTTGTCTCTTTTATATTTTATCGTATTTCTTACTTGTAGAGTCGGGAAGGAGAAGTACCAAAGATATGTGATCTGACCTTATACATTGTAGACATCGTAGACATCGTAGACATTGTAGACATCGTGGACATTGTTTATTTCATACAAAGTAGACATCATAGATATTGTTTAATTCTTACAAAGTAGACATCGTAGACATTGTTTATTCTATTACAAAGTAGACATCGTAGACATTGTTTAGACATCGTAGACATTGTGGTGTAACTGTCCCTAGACCGATCACATATCAAAAAGGTACTTCAAACAATTAAAAATTATTTTCTTTGGTATATTTCTTTTACAATTAATTTTATGTCTACTTTTTTCATGTCTTTTTCTACTTATTTTCAAATAATGTATTTTATGGCTAACTTCTGTTTTATAGTTGTTGTTATATATTGGAACTGTATTAAATGAATTGTACTCGTTCCGTTCCTGACTGGAAACCAACATTTTTTAGGTTAGTCGTGATTACACTTAGCATTGAGGAGACAGGTGTACTTGCAGGCCAAAACCTAGAGATTAGTTGAATAGTTGTGTTGTGGACATTTTTAATATTTGTAAGAGTTTATATTTTTCTCAAATGTAAAACTTGTGAATATTGTAAGTTTAATTTAGTTATTGTGAATGAGCAAAAAGTTATTATTTATGTGATGTGGGCATCATGGCCTTGACAGTGCGGCGTAGGCTGGCTTGGACACGCACTCGTATCTCGAAAGCAGGTGCGGGTCGTGACAAGTTTTTTTGGTAGCCTATGCAGGTCCGTTTTTGCAAATCATGTGAACTCGTGATAGTACTTAAGTTAGTCGTACTATTGCGAGCCTGCGACTAGGAAGTGCTCATTCACAATTAGGATTAAATTGATTTAAGAGAATGACTATGACTAGGAGTCCCCTATTCAAATTGACCGTTGGGTAGTTAAGGTTGTTATATAGGCCATGTAATTTAGGTAAGGAGTTAGTAAATTTAGATAGCTTGACAGATCCCCATAAATTTAGATAGCTTGACAGATCCCCATAAATTTAGGCAATTCTTTTTCTTTTGCCCTCTTTAGATATCATCCTCATATCATAAGTCTGAATTACCTATTTAATTCCCATTTTTCCATAAATAATTATCTTTATAATTTTCGATTCTGTTATCCATATACGAGCCTCGAGTTAGCTTCGATTCAAAGTTTTTCCTCAACCATTTGAATACACATGAAATAGAGATTAGAACGTTTGTACTTTTCTTGTCTTCAGTTATTTTCTCCCTGATCAATCTTTTATTTAAAGGATTAAGACTTATAGGACAGATATTTATACTTCTCCCATCCCGATCACCCTCAAATCCGTTCGTGTTATCTTTCCTGTCTAAACCGTGTCACTTATTTGTTTCCATAAGAAATTATCTTCTAAGAAATCAATATTCTATTTTTCCTGTTGACTTATGAGCCTAACATGATCCAGTTATCCATTTAGTAATTCTGAGTTAGTTTTGTTTAATGTTATCCTTCAATCCTTGAGTATGGAAGAAATATAGAATTGGAAATTTTATTTCGGCCATTCTTCTAGTCGATCTCTTAGTTTTCAAAACTGATACCTAATCGATCATTTGATTTTCAAAATGGGTACTTTTAATTCAAGGACAGATTCTTACGCTTTTCTATCATAGTCAACTTGTTTGAATCTCTATAAGCTCCTTTGAATTTTATAGATATAGTTGGAAGAGTATTCGTTGACTCATAATGGCAAGACAGCAGCGCACTGTCACCATTTATTGAATTATGGAGACTGTCGGTTCACTGCAGCCAGCAGCGCACTAGCGAGGCACGACCCGTAAAGTTAAAATTATATCAAGAAAATGTAGGTTATCAAATATTGCTAAAACTATGTCTAAGTTGTCCTCTTTGATCTTAGTTACCCTTGTGTCAATATTGGGATAAAGTTAATAAATATCCGATATTGTATGATATTTGAGTCATGAAACCAAGGATGTATTACAGCCAGGTATACACTGGCGAGATATAAATTCTTGATAAATGACTTCAGATATGATTATAGTTTTCGGATACTATAGTGGGTAGGAAAATGTCCTATATGTCCTATTGATTCAAAGCCAATACTAGTAAAAAAATTTATAAGTTGGATAGCGTGCCTCCCAACATAGCATCCCATCGTTCTCATGATCTATTAACGAGGTAATTGACTGACACTAATCGGTTTACTTAGACTATAGAGTTTAGAGGTTCCTGACCCATTGGTCAACCAAGGCCATAGACAAAAAGACAGGTAGGACAACTATAGAGGCACCAACATCGGATGAGTCTAAGATTTGATGAACATGAACTATTTGTGCCTTCTTTCAATCATAAATCTCGTGTACTTATATTTTTGGAATACATTGGCTAATGCTGCTATTATAGCCTAGTTTTGCAAGCTTATTCTTTATCGAGCTTGTTCAGGACATATGATTATTGGAGACGCACACTAACATATTGTCTAATTAGAATCGTTGTATTATGGTCTGATCAACCTTAGTGCATTGGTTCACTCTTCATACGACTAACCTATGTGGATGGAGATATAGATGTCTCTAGGATCTCATCCGCAACTTCCTTAACAACTTCTTTTGAATTATTCAGTCGCCCTTGGAACCTTGTATTCACATTCGATCCCCTCTCCCTTGAACTCTTTATTGTTTTCGCCTTTACTTAATTCAGAAAAACAAATGCTTGTATTTGAGAGAGGATAGACACATAATGTCCTCCTTACTTCACCATATCACTTATGGCCATGAAAGCTATTACGCATTCATTTTCCATTTATTTCAAATCGGAGAACGATCTTTAAACTTGATCCATATCTATCGTATCACGTTATCTATTATACCGTAATCACGACTTGAATTTCTCTAACTTCATTAATCATAAAACCTTGTCTTAGTTTAATTTCAAAAAATAAATTCCTGAAGTATATAGGTTGCCAGGACTCTAAATTTAGGATTTACAAATATTACCAACTGACTAGGTGTAGCTTCCCTTCTCGAAATTTTTTGAGTTATTTTTTTATTATTTATTTGATTTAATGGAGATTTTAGGATTTTATAAATGATTATTCAGTCAATTATTATGGTAGGTGATTTTTAATCATTATTAAATTCGGAGTACAATGGGAATAGGAATCATGGCACGGATAGTACAATTGCGTGCTTTGACTAGTGTATTAGCCCTGGTAGGGAAGGCCGATACATAGTGATGTCCTAACTAGGAAAACCAGGCCAAGTTATGACTTAACCACTATAGATAATTAAATTATTATTTATTAATATTATTAGACTTTTAATTAGCCTGGTCGTACCAAATCAGCCAGGACTGGACTCGAACTGAGCACAAGCCCATGTGAGCATGTAGTGAGACCAATACGGCAGTATTGACATATTTTGATACGTGCGAATATTTTATACTTATTTTGGGTTTAGCAGATAAATTCCTAAAAACTGATTAAATGAATTATCGTATTAATATTTAATGGTGATCGGATTATTGCTAGGTTTTGTATTTAGAATTTTCTGAATATCTATTTAAGGATATACATGTATATTATTTATTATCATATATGTGTGTACGTATACGTATGTATAAATATATATTATATATGTGTATACGTATATGTATATATAAATATATATAAAATATGTGTATATGTTACGTATATATTACCTATGTGTGTATGCATATGTATATATAAATATATACATTATACGTGTATATGTGTATATGTGCATATATATATATATATATATATATATATATATATATATATATATATATATATATATATATATATATATATATATATATATATTTAACCGAAAGATAATATATATATATATATATATATATATATATATATATATATAAATATATTATACATGTGTGTATGGATATACATATATATAAGTAGATATTATATACGAGTATAAGTGTTTGTATATATAAATGTATACATATAAAGGTGTGTATATATATATACGTACGTGTGTGTATATACATATATATACATATTGTATATAGAAAAAAAAAAGGAATAAAAACAGTAGCCACCCGAGCCCCTTTAATCCCAGCCCAGCAATAGAAAAACCAACCCGGCCCAAAACCAAGAAATCTCAGCCGAGCAAATCCCGAGCCCCCTCGGCTCTGTCTTTAAAACAGATGTATATATACGAAATTATAGAACGAGAAAAAGAAGACATCTCCGAAACCCTAACCTGAGCAACTTCGCCCCGGCACCCCGCGTGTATGCGCGCCACCGCAGGTGACCGTCGGTCGGCCAGGCGCGACGGCGAGGCGGCAACAGCACCACAAACTACGCCTGAACAGGGGAACACCCTGTTTAGAGTATCCGCGAGGTACTCCTTTTACTGCCTCTTTTCTTCGCATACACTTCACCGATTTCGATCCCGTAAACTCTGGTAGAAAGCCTATATGACCCCTTTAGGTTTCCCCCTATTAGTTTTTGGTTGGTCGATCCATCGATCCCAGAATACGATGTAAAAAAATCCCAAAAAACTGTTAGGATTCGAAATAGAGAACCAGTCCAATCATCCATATTGGAAGCCAGTTTTCGAACTGGATATTAGGGTTTTCGAAAGTTTAATTTGACATAGTTAAAGATAACCTAAACGAGATTAAAACACAATGGGTATTTCTTATTTTCAATTGGTATACATGAAGTTATTCGAATTCAAAACTCAAGAAAAACCATGAAAAACAGTTTTCAAAAACTAGAAAAACTCATCCACACGACGTATGTCCCGCCAATCCGGGTGACGTGGTCGCAAACTGAAAGCATCGAAAGGTGCGTAACGGCTTCGTGGTCGTGTGGGCTTTGACGAAATTCAAATTGGTTGCGTGTGCGCGACGAATTTGATCCGTATCCGTCGAAATTCACCGTATCGACCTCTGTACAAATTTTCTAATTACTTTGTGCATGCTCGTCAGATCGAGACAAAACTTGTGCCAACAGGACTGTATCATTTTTTTGGTCCTGTATGCCAAGTTTGGTCCGGTTCTGAGACAGTTGATAAAATTGCCGTTTTGCGGGCCCTACGGTCCGACTCAACGGGTGATTTTGTACACGGCCCACCAGAATCCAACTTTGGACATACGGTTGGATTCGTATCGGAAAACTGGATCCGTAGACATATAGTTTGACAACTTTAGAGACCATCGACTCTGGCACGATTTTCAGTGCAAAGCGGGTCCAACGGCGGATACCGTTTTTGCCCGAAATTACCGTTTTGCCCTTATGTCCAGAATTGGACTTAAGGACAGGCAATCCTAGCTAATTTGACTATTCTGAGAATGATGGCAATGTCTGTTTCAGCTTTTGGAGACAGTTATGATGAGTTGGACTTTACGGCTCACCAGTTGACTATATTTTGTGGGATCTGCATGCAACCTCCAGGCAAGTATACCTTGCCAACTTGTACAGTATAATTTATATGCATGTTCATCATATCATTGTGGTTATTTTCCTTACATGCTTGATTGCTTTATTTCATGTCTAGTACACTCATCCTATTATAGTTTTGCTTGACATGTTTCTAGTCGCCTGCACATTCTTGTTCATTCCTGTTATGATAGTTCTATCTGTTACACTGTGTTAGTTTCATATGTATTCCTTGATAGAGTCTTCTAGTCCTACACCACGATTCCCTCGACTTGATTATGACTTGACTTGACATGACTTGAGTAGGACTTGACTTTGACATTCTATAGATTGTGAGTACTTACCTTGACTACGGTCTATAGGATTTTTATACTAGGATTGGCTACTGTCTTGATTGTGAGTACTTGTCTTGACTGCGATTGAGACACTATAGATTGTGAGTACTTGCCTTGACTGCAGTCTATAGTTTTGACCTGTTAGCCATTTCTAGTATGGCATGCCAGTGTCTTAGGATCCTTGCGTTTAGATCTTGTGTCTTGGTCCATTTTGTCTCGTTGGATGTCCTTGATTGTTTATTACTTTTTTGTATATTTGTATTGTTACATGTTGGCTTGTATATTATGTATCTTGCTAGTCCTCTCACTACAACAAAAAGACCTATTAATGACGCTCGACAATGAGTTTTAATGACGGCTGATACATAAGCGTTATCAAGTTAAAAAATACCTTTTTTCTATGACGATTTGGACTAATTCTGGGCTTTTTATAACGTTTATAAAACAAAACGTCATTAATAATTCAGAGCGGTGGCAAACTTGTAATTTTTTTACTGTATAAAAGCTAAGTGGGAAAGAGAAAATTCATTTCTCATCCATTTTCTAACGAGCAGCATCTCTCTAAACCTCTTCTCCCCTAATTTCCTCAAGAGTTAGGTTAGGGTTTCTGATCGATGGATCTTAGCAGAGGTGAGATCTCGACCATATCGGAGGGGTCGTCGGAGGACCTGAAGCCGGTGCTGCAGGTGATGGAGGCGATATTTTGAGGCTCAAGCCCCCGCCCCCTTCTCATTCCCTCTCAAAATCCCTTCTCCTTCCCTCTCAGCTCCACTCCCCTTCTCCTCCTCTTTCCTCCTCTCACCAAACCCTAATCTTCTCCTCCTTCTTTCAATCCCCCACAAACTCGGTCCCATTCTAAGCCTTAAGCCCCCAAACCCGACCCCTCCCACAAACCCTAATCGTCGACCTCTCGGCCCGTAGCCACGTCCGCCTTCTTCTCTGCTCCAGAGCCCACTGTGCCAACCTTCACGGCCTCCTCTCCGACCTCTCCACCCTCCTCGACATCCTCCCTGGCGAGATCGACAGCATGGAGAAGGAGATCGACGACGGGGTCTCCAAGAAGGTTTTTGTTACTGCTATTGGTGAAGGTTTTTGTTACTGCTAGCAAAGATGAAATTTTTATGCATATATTCGTGTTTCCTTCCATTTTCTGAGTAGAAAATATGCAAATAGTTTTTTTTCCATTGTTTGTCAAAAATGATTATTTTTCTTTTTTTCTGATTTTTTTATCAATGTCTGTTCTTCTAATGTTGAACTTTTAATTTTCTTAGTAGCAACGATGAAATTTTTATGTACTTTTTATTTTATGAGTAGAAAATATGCCAAATAAATAAAAACTGCAAAAAAAAATCGGTTGTCAAAAATGGATTTATTCAGTATTTTTTTTATGTAGCCACTCTGTTCTTTAACAATGCATGATGCATCACGTCACATTTTTGGTGAAGTTTGTTTCTTAATAGCCAAGATGAAATTTTTATGCACGTTTCCTTTTATTTGTTGGATGTTGGTCATATAAAAGAAATCTGCCAAATCAGTAAAAATGCAAAAAAAAAAATTATATGGGTGTAGTAAAAAATGGACTTCTATAGATAAAAATAGGTTCCTTTTGGCAATGGTTTCTTCGTTCTTGATCCATTCTAATCAATAAGTTGGTCAATATTGGATCTACATCTCCATACTTGTCGCATGGGTTACTTAGGGAATGCCAAGTTTTTGCTCCACTAGATGGCAAGTTTGATCTAGCTTCAGAATGTTCAATATGATTGCAATGTGTTTGCTAATATGCCTCTGAAGAAATTGTCCGTTCTCACTTGTTGCGCTTTTAAAGCTCAACTTTTTGCTAGTAAAACCTCAATACTAGCCACTCTGTGCAGAGTAATGAATTTATACCTACAAAGCAATGGCTACATTGGTCCCTGGCGTCCTCGTCAAGCTCCTCCAGCATATGAAATATTTGATTTTTTATTAGGAGGGGAGGAGGGGGAGAAGAGGAGCTTGAACTCGGAGCTCTGGCACTCGTGCGCCCGGCTGCTCGTCTGCCTACCGACCGTTGGCACGCGCGTTGTCTACTTCAGAGCCGAGGATGCACAGGAAAACTGTAAAAAACTTATTTGAGTCATGACCTTCCATTTTGAATATTATTTATTCTGATTTATCAGAAAAATATGAACATGTTATTCTAACTTGGTATAAATCTAACAATAACGTTAGTTCACTAGTATCTTAACCACTGGGTTCTCTGAACTTATGTACTCCAAATTTTGGTTTTGTCACAGAGCACATTGGAACTTGGAAGAAATTGATGAATACGAAGAGTTAGCTTCCAAGTCCGGCATTAAGAAATGGGGGAGTCTTCCTTATGTGGAAGCAATGTTAGTCTCAAATCTTGAGGCTCGTTAGGTAATGATCCTCGTCACCTTCATAGAGTGAATCAATTACTGAAAGTATTACAATTTTTTAATACAATTAATTACATATTATTATTATTATTTTTATTAACATTCATACATTTTATGTTTACTTATGCTATTGACTTGATAAAAACAAAATTAGACTATTTGAATCACCATGTCTACATGTAAATGACCATCCTAGTCTACATGTTCTGTGAAGTTGTATATTCCACCATGGAAAATAAGCATAACCTGTGAATTGTGATGAATGAAATACACATGCCATAATTGCAAACTACCATCATATTTGATTTTGAATTCATTGGTGGTGTCGAATAACTTGAATTTTTTTTACAAATACACTTGACTCATATTTTAATCATGTAGAAGAGTCAATGTGATGTGGGGGTTACTATATTCATTGTTCAAGGCAATAGCATGCACGTTTGAATAAAGTTGTCAAGTTTTTTTTAAAACTGATAGTGAATCACGTGTAGTTTTGTTAGATTTTAAGGATTTAGGCTTATGTCTGAACTAAATCATAAGACTAAAGGTAAGAGGAATCATTAAAGAGGCTGAAGTAACATTTTATGGATGTTTTCTTTATGGTTCGATGACTTTGGTCTTTTGGTAGAGTTCTCATGTTGTATGCACATGACACCACCATCTTACTATATGTACATTCTTTTCCTGTTTTGTTCATAGAAAAAAAAACTTATGAACATGTTGCTTAACTCTCCTAAAGGATTGGTGCTTGGAGGAATGAAAGCTAATTATTATATTGCATCACAGTTGCAAAGCATATTTATGTGTTTCTCATATTTCAGGGCCAACATGACGAGCTTGAAGCAAAAAAATTCGAGAAAAGAGCAGCACTTGAGGCCAAATACCAAAGGCACTATGAGCCACTATATAACAAGGTACTCTTTTGCGACTAGTGTATATGTTCTGTATTTAGCACTTTTGTAGAACATATTGGAGTAACCACATTGCAGAAAATGTAGGAAGTAAATGGAGTGCTTACACCTATATCTTTATATTTGTTGTTTCCTACTTATCTGGCATCAGACCTATATTTCTCGTTTTGTTTCACATTTTTATTGTAATTATGCAGCGTTATGAAATCATTCAAGATTTAACATGACTTTTAGAACATTGATTTCAGTTATCCTGAATCATGTTGCTTGTTTGATTGCCATCTCGTCTCATGTTGAATTTTACACCTAACTTGAAATTGGAAGGGATTGATTTAGAAAGGTAATGCCAGTTCCTCAGTTTATGTTTTAGTACATGAGCAATATTACAAATTATATTGAACCGTATTTTTACCTTTTTCAGGGATTTGCTACACGTGATGTTGACAGTTTTGATGTGCTCAAGTTGAAGCCAAAGTAATTGTTTTGAGGATCCATTTAAGTAGTAGTTGTAAATATATGTATTTGGATACCCTATTTTGAGATAATGTAATGAAGATGGTGATATATATTTTGATGTTTTCTTGTGAATATAGTTCAATGTGGTTGTTTTAAAACTGAATTGAGAAGTTTCGGAAAGTAATATTAATGTGCAGTATTAAGCATTATAAATGTGATGAGTTCAGTAATATTGAGTGTTATAAATGTTCTCCATTGAGCTTATACAGATTATCTATTCATAACGCTTTCAAAATGTCCTGAATTGTGCACTATATATTAACTATTCATAACACTTTTATAGAAACTATTAATGACGGTTATTTTATGACGCTTTTAAAAAATATTTAACACCGTTTTTATAACGGTTGATGTGGAAAAAAGCGTCATGGTTCGTCATTAATGACGCTTTTTAGCCGTCATTAAAAGGATTTTTTGTTTGTGTCTGAGGACCTGATGATCTCTTCAGGTTTAGCTACTGCGTG